>JALMQS010000102.1:3390064-3451343 GCA_024734495.1 Forficula auricularia
AAGTTTAAAATAAAAGTTTATTTATATCGAGGGGGAAACTAAGCTACACTATTGTTTGTCGATCTAGAAAAAGCTTTTAAAGGGTATTTTAAGGCGAAGTTCTGCTTTTTTAAATGGAAACCTATTTATTTCTTTTCATATTCAAAATCTACAAAAACAACTGAGCAACTTTCATAAGAACTATTTTTTTATCCGACATCAAATAAACAAAATATTAAATCAATTATTAGATCTCAAAAAAATCCTAATAATTATTTTTAACAATTATTCAACTGAATAATCAAATAATAATAATCAAATATTTAATTATTAGATAAATAATTTAATAATAATTAATTAGAGTTCTAATTTCGTTTTTTGGCCTGTTTCAGTTTCTTAGTAGCCTTTACATTTCCTGTTTTTTTTTTATTTTAAACAGATTTACAACACGATAAAATGAAGCTTGTGAGGGTGTATTCCTATAAGGAAAACGCTCAGCATCCATTTCAATGGCAACCTCTTAAAACTTCTTCCACATTCACCCATAAATTAAGACCATTTCAATTCTGTCTTCAACAAAAAATGCTTCATTTTTATTATATTATTGTAATACAATATAACTATCTTCTGGATTGACACGAGAAATAAACTTTTTTAAACTCAAAAAAAGTTTAAGTCTTGTACTATTAAATGAGCAATTCTTATATACTATGTAGTATCTATATATTTATATAGAATCGGTGGGGTAACTTTAATTTGATATAGGTTTTTCCTTTAGGCTAGGCACACACAGTCGACCCAACAATTTAGTTGGGTTGGTTTGAAATCGTGATGAATTATCAATTTATAACTAACTCTAATTAGCTAGCTAAGCTCGATTTTTTTATCAAAAGTCCTCATCGATCGAGTTGATCTGCAGTTGTGTTGTGTATGCTCTTACATTAAACATAATATATTTATGTCCATCAACTAAACTATAGCTCGACTGAAAATCGACTGTGTGTGCCTAGCCTTATTAAAATATTTATTAACAGGTGGGAGTATCATTAAAATCTTATAATTAAATATTTTTTTCAATTTCCTTTAATTAATTAATTAGTTTTTTTAATTTTAAAGCCCACTAATAGTTCATTAAACATATTACTATATATTAAAATTATGAAATTTAAATAATTAAAGTGACTGGAATGGGAGAGGAGGAGGGGAATACCAATCGATTTGATTGGGGAATAATGGAATTTAAATACTTATCGGAAAAGAGGTTTTTTTATCTAATTAGATTTTTCCTCTTACTAAAAACACGGACTAAATATGAATAAGGACACTCGATGGTGGAGAAGCAATCTCCGAAATCGAAGCTAAAATACAAGGTATACATTAATTAATGTAAAATAATTGGTTTAATAAAATTTATAAAAAAAATTAATTTAAATAATTAAAAGTATTTTCTATTGAAGACGGAGTGTTAGAGCTCAATGCAGAATTGATGAAAAGGCAGACCAAGTAGGGTATAAGAAAAACCACAAATTTCGAATAATGAAAAAAAAGACAATTCGGAGGATAGACATTGGCGTAGTTAGGGAATTTTCCTAGGGGGGGGGGGGCAGCCACAGTGGTGGCGCCAGGGTTGAGTGAGGTGTGGCGACCGCCCAACCCAAATTTTTGTTGAAAAACTGCAGTTTTTTGCAAAAAATCGCAGTTTTTCCTTCATAAAATAAAAATTACTGATCCTAGGTACTTGATTCCTATCTCATTCTGTAGGAAATCTTTTTGACTTGAACGTTTACTTGGATCACTTTTTTTATAAAACTCTTAGATTTATAGATACCCAGCATTTTCCATGACGCATGAGGATTCGGATCATATCCTGTCCGAAAAATGTAGGATATCTATAAATCAAAAAGTTTTAACAAAAAAGTGGTCCAAATAAACCTTCAAGTCAACAAAATTTTCTAGAGAATGAGATAGAAATTAAGTTTCTAGGATAAGTGCTTTTCATTTTATGAAGGAAAAACTGAGATTTTTTTGCAAAAAATTGCATTTTTTTCAAAATTTCAACCTCATTTCGACATCGGTTACCATTATCCAATTAATATGAAACTTTGTTTAAATTGTAGAAAATTTAATCTAGTTTTAAAATGTACAGAGGTTTCTTTGTTGAAAACGTTCTCCTTCATGATCAAAATGGGAAAAAAATCAAAAAAAGTGGGAGTTTTAGGGATATTCAAAAGTGATCCTGGGGGCTGTTTTTTGGATCCCTATTAAAAATCGAACTACTAGACCAATTTTCTATTTATTTTTTTTAATCAACGCGAAAGTTTGTCCTCTTTAATTTACTATAGAACGATTATTTATAAAATATGAACTCTTTTCGAGTTATAAGCAAAAAACTGGAAAAAGTCCGAAAATTTCGAGGTTTTTCGGCCGCCACAAGTTGTCTCCCAGACTTTCGAGGTCGCAAACTTAGATTTGGCATACTCACACCATACCAAACGACCCTAAAAAATCTTTTCCTGCAATTAATATAAGTTGAAACCCCCTTACTGGGCTATATGGGAAGATAATTTTTTTGAGATCTACATTTTTCAATCTGTATTGATTTTTTAAGAATAAAATTAATCTCATAGCATAAATAGTTATTGAGATATTGACTTGATTTTTCTAGGAGGAGGGTAAGGAGTTTTCTAAGGGGGGCAGTGCCTCCTTGCCCCCCCCCCCCTTGACTACGCGCATAAGGATAGTCCCTCCTTATCAAGGTTAAAAAGGGTTAACCAAGAAACCTCCGTGTACATGTACGTATATTAATATTATTTTTAATTACAGTTAAGTTCAAAACTTTGTGCACACCTTGATGATGATCAGAGGGGGTTAAAATGTTGGAAAAAATAAATTAAATTTTATTTCAATTTTATTTTTAATAAAAATCTACCTTTTTACTTAAATTTAAAATTAAAATTATTATTAATATATCTCGCTTTTTATTAAAGGGAAAATTATTGAGCAACGCTCTCGGTACGCCAGGTAGATACTATTTTATAAATTTTACCATCATTAAACGAATCATATACTTTAAAACGAATTTCTAATTTCAAATCGTGTCCAAAGGCCCGCTTTTCGTTCCCCCCAATTCGGAACCTGGTACTCTTGCCCGATGCTAGTCTCCTGCTACAATTGTTGTTTAATATTTCGCCTTAGCTTTGTTTACCTATTGTATGGGATGTTTGTTTAGAATTTTTTTATTTTATTTTGACCTATAATTTAATGTTGTTGTTGTTGAAGTTGTTGTTTTATAATCAGAAACAAAGTTGAGAATAAGTTAGGTGAGTCGGGTTTTACTTGGAAAAACAAGCCCGAGGAATTTTCGCGCGTTTTACCAACAAAATCAATACAATGCTACTTGTTGTTCACCGCTTGGGGTTTCTGTTTCCCGGATCTTTTACCTTTTTAAAACATCACGTGTGAAAATATCTTTCTTTTATTACAATGTCTTAAGATTATAAATTTAACCTTATTAAATAATTAATAATCAATTTCATCTGCTCTCTGTGTAATTTTTACTCATTTGAATTTGTATTACAAATATTGAACTAATAATAAATTTTCACAAATATTTATTTACCTAGAAGGTAATTTAATAAAATTATTATTAAAAATATTATATAATATATAACGATAATTTAGATTAATTATCATAGACAGAGATCCCCCTCTCCCGAAACGTTCCCCACGGTCGTTTCCTTCACAATTATTGCTATAACTTCTAAACGCTACATCCTAGAAATTTAAGACACAATAACTTTTTGTATAGAATTAAATTATCTTTAATAAATGTCATGAGGAGTATATGTGTATCTTAATGGATTAGAGAGTAATGATTAAATTTATGTGATAATTTAAAGAAAACCGTCGAAATTGCCAAAAAAAATCAATCTGTAGAAAAACTTTAAGTAAGGTAAAAGCACCAGTAGTTGGTCATGTACCAGTAGTTGGCCATTTGCTTGAAAAGTGTAAAAAATAAGATTCCTAATGCTTATTCAACTTTCAAAAATATCGCTATATATAGCTCATGTCATCTATTATTTAAGTGTCTAGAAGATCTTGAACCACAATGGATTGTTGGAGCAATAGTGGTCAAATGTTTGCCGGATTTGGCGTCGTGCTTCATTTTTGACTATTTTCTTAACCATTGTCCTAAGCAGGTTGCTCCATTTTAAGGAAGTTATACACTAAAATAACTAATTTAGGGTAAGTTTTAAATGATATTCATTCTTTTAAAGTGTCTTTTCAGCGATAAATAAAATGATTCCGACAAAATAATCATACTCTAATTTTTTAGCGGGGTGGCCATCTACTCATTCAATATTATTCATTTAGTCAGTAGTTGGCCATGGCGACCAGCTACTGGGTCAATCCTTAAAATTTATTTCATCGTAGAATATTGTGGAATATTATTCGTCAGTTATAAATAGCTCACCACTCTAAATTGGGGTGTACTAGGGTTAATAATTTCAGTAGTTGGCCACGTGGCAATTACTAGTGCATTCACGGCCAATTATTGGCACGCGTGTAATTTTTGAATTTACTTATTTGAATTAATTTATTTAAAATTACTTTAATGTCTTAAGATTATTAAATTGACCGTATAAAATAATTAATTATAAAATTCATCTGCTCTTTATTCAAGTTTGAATCATTTGAATTTGCATAACAAATATTGAATTAATAATAAATTTTTACAAATATTTATTTACCTAGCAGGTAATTTAATAAAAATATTATTAAAAATATTATATAATATATTATATATAACGATAATTTAGATTAATTATCATAGGCAGAGATTCCCCCTTAAAAAATTAAAACTGGTGCCTTCAATTGAGTACATCACGGTCTTTTCCTTCACAATTATTGCTATAACTTGTAAACACTACATCCTAGAAATTTAAGACACAATAACTTTTTGTATAGAATTAAATTATCTTTAATAAATGTCATGAGGAGTATATGTGTATCTTGATGGATTAGAGGGTAATGATTAAATTTATATGATAATTTAAAGAAAACCGTCGAAATTGGTAAAAACAATCAATCTGAAGAAAAACTTTAGGTATTTAAATTTACTTTAATGTTTTATATATAATATTATATAACAATAAATTAGATTAATTATCATAGGTAGAGATCCCCCTAAAGGTAAAACTGGTGCCTTTCATTGAGTACATCACGCTCTTTTCCTTCTCAATTACTGCTTTAACTTGTAAACACTACATCCTAGAAATTTAAGATACAATAACTTTTTGTATAGAATTAAATTATCTTTAATAAATGTCATGAGGAGTATATGTGTATCTTAATGGATTAGACAATAATGAACAAATTTATGTGATAATTTAAAGAAAACCGTCTAATTGAAAAGTTTTTGCTTTGCCGAGAGTAGCAGAGTTTTTGATTCACAAAGAGAGAACAAAGAGGTTATCCTCTGCTTGATGCAAATAAAAATACACACATATATATCGAAATTATATATCTGTATATATTATTTATTTCTGATTTTAGCTGGCTCCCAGGTAAGTAAAGATCGAAAATTTTCAATATTCATACGGTATTGACCCTATGAAAAATAATATTTATAATTAAAAAAGACTGATGATGAACTATAGTCTCAAACAAATAAATAATATATAATTTCGATATATATATGTGTGTATGTTTATTTGCATCAAACAGAGGACAACCTCTTTGTTTCTCTTTGTGAAAACCGTCTAAATTGGCAAAAACAATCAATCTGAAGAAAAAACTTTAGGTATTTAAATATATGGTACTTTACTGTCTTAAGTATATTAAATTAACCGTATAAAATAATTAAATATCAAATTCATCTCTTTATTCAAGTTTGACTCATTTGAATTTGAATAACAAATATTGAATTAAGAAATTTTAATAATATACAAATATTTTCCCCTAAATTACTATTACGATAATAAATAAATAAATAAATAAATATAACGAACATTTTGATTATCTAATTTAGGCACCTAAAGGCAAAAATTCATAATTTAAATTTATGCTTGGGTCATTTCCATGTCAGTTCACCCAGTCATGACACCCACCCTCTAAGATCTTAATGAAACTTGTCCCAAATGATTCTATTACTATCCTGATAACACCTGCAAATTTTTTTTGCTCAATCATTTATAGTTTGTTTTTTTTATAAATTTTTTAGTTTCTTTAATTTGGCTTTATTCGAGCTTCGGAAATCGGACCTTTAACGTGCACTCACAATTTAAAAAATGTTCTCCTTGTAAACTAATAAAGATTTCAATCATGAAATTTTGCAGAAAATTTGTGTGTTATACCTAAAAGCAAATAAAAGAGATTTTATTAACCTATCTCAATTCTTCAAAAAAACGAAAAATATTTTAATAAAATTTTAAGAATCGGGTTTTTGTTTTACACAAACCCCAATAAAATAATCTGACGTGTTCTGATGTGGCCATCCACTTGACTTTACCATACAACCTGGCCCCTCACTTATATTTAATATTTAATAAAATTATTTATAATCATGTAGGGGAGGGAGTTAGTTTTTGCTTTTTTAGACTTCTGGGTCCCACTGATTAGGTATGTATACAAAATTTGGTTGAGTTTGGTACAAGGGCCTAGATTTTCATTTTTTGACCCTATACCCCCCCCACTTGGATGGTTAGTTTTTGCATTTTTAGACTTCTGGGGTCCCACTGATTATGTATACAAAATTTGGTTAAGTTTGCTCAAATGGCCTAGATTTTTAATTTTTAACCCGCCCCCCCTAATTTGGGTCGATATGCACCAAAATCTAATCAGCTCTCAATCTCAATGGACCAAAACTACATGTGAAATTTGGTTTCGATATTCTCACTAGTTTTTGAGCTAGCTTGTCCACAAACATTTGGTAACGGACAGACTAACAACCAGACAGACTAACAGACATTTTAACAAAACAATTATTATCTCAAAAAATATAATTTTATCAATGTTCACTTATTAGGGCTTTTTTATAGACCGAAATGCCATGGTTTCGCTCAATTTTTTTAATCAAAATAGTTTCAGCCGTTTTTGAGATATTTTGAAAAAAGGAAGGAAAAAAAACACTTTTTTCATGCACGATTACAATACTTGACCATACCCTGTATGGTAAAGTAAAAAGTCTTAGAATTAATAGAATGCTCAAATTTTCATTTAAAATACTCTTAAATATATAGGCTATTAGATAATTAAAAAGTATAGTTGGCTTTTTAACATGTTTAATTACTGTGCACAACAGAAGAATATCTTGAAAAATTCAAAAGATTAAGTATAATGAGTGGTCAGAAGAAATCGAAATTTCGAATTTTTCCGATGCGGACCTATTAAAAGTTGCCATTGGATAAAAATCAGATTGGAAAAAATTCAGCTTAATTGGATATCGGTTACCCGTGCCTCAACAAGGTTGAAGTTTTGAAAAAAATTTCCGTTTTTCCTACATATAATGAAAACCTCTGATCCTAGAAACTTGATTCCATTCTCATTCTCTAGACAATTTTGTTGACTTGAACTTTTCTTTGGACCACTTTTTTGTTATAAGTCTTAGATTTGTAGATATTCAGCATTTTCCATGACCGGACATGATCCAAATCCTCAAAAGTGAGTACAGCACGTTCTTTTCCTTCTCAATTACCTCTATAACTGGTCAACAACAGTACATTCTAGAAATTTAAAACATAATTTTATTTTTATTTTTTATTATAGAAATTTATTTATTCATTAATAAGTTTACAAAATATATTATAATACATTAAATACACCGTCATATATACATCTGAATAACAAAATTTGTTCATTACCCTAGTCCTTATGAATTTTTGATTTCTTGGTATCTTGCTCTCGTTTTTTACTTTCACATTTATACTCTATAGAATATAATGGGAGAGTATTGCGATGCCCTGTCTGGGTCCTGACTCCTTGAGAGCTTGTATCTCAGAGATGAAAAAAGTTAATTTCATTTTGTAACTTCTAAGTGGATGGAATCGTTGTCCTTAATAGTTGGAAACCGGATTTAGGACATAAAACCGGAAATTGAGGTCCCCAGAGGCCAAAAAGGGGTCCAAAATCCATTGGTCTAGTGCGTATGTACCCCCCTCCTCCTGCGTTTCGCAACCATAAGTCTCAGGGCTACGAAATTCGAAACTTAAGCTTGATGTAGGCTAGAAGGAGTACAGCAAGCTTTTCGTTGAAATCAGAAAACCGGAAGTGGACATTTACATCAAAGATTTTTTTTTTATTTTCTCAAAAACGGCTCCAACGATTTATTAAAAAAAAACCCTGTGAAATTTCGTTTTGATATTCACACTTGTATTTGACCTAGAGCGTATACAAAATTTACTAACCTACAAACAGACATTTTGACTAAATAATTAATATCTCGTAAAATATAATTTTTTCGATATTCATCCTATTTGGCTTTCTTATAGGCCAATATGCCATGTTCTTGCTCAATTTTTTTTTTATCAAAATAGTTTGTGCTGTTTTTGAGATATTTTGAATATACGAAGCAAAAAAAACACCACTTTTCATGCACGATTACAATAATTAAACATAAGCTGATGTAGCCATCCACATGACTTTACCATACTCTTATATTTAATAAAATAAATTTTAATTATTTATGAAAGAACCCCCCCCCCCCCCCCCCCCCGGTGAATTTTGAACTCATAGCCATTATTACTACCTATACATCAATTTGCAAAAAGCTCGTTATCTCTGAATTCACTTTTTTTATTTTAATTTTATTTTAATGATATATTAGAGTTTTTTCGCCTTTTCGGCCTTTCTAGCCATAAGCCAATTTACGATACTAATTATTGTTTAATAAATTTGTCTCTATCCCTCCCGGGGTCAGGTTTTAGCCGAATGCCTCGATATATTGGAGTTATCCCAGTTACAAAATACATTTTTTTTGTGGCTTTTCGGCCTTTCTAGCCATAAGCCAATTTACGATACTATTTATTATATTTTTATAAATTTGTCTCTATCCCGGGGTCAGATTTTAGCCGGATGCCTCGAGTCGGATTCGAACCCAGGTTCTCTTGGTTAGCAGGCTGACATGCTATCACCTAGCCTAACCCGACCCCAAAATACATTTTTATACAATAAGTTAACAAATTAACAAAATTAAAAAACTAATTTATAGTATTAATTATTTTTATAGAGTAAAGTTTGCGAAATTTAATAGAATGTAATGTATTTATTTTTATTATATTTATATTATTTCATTTGAATTGAGTAGGAAAACAATTATTTTTACAGAGAAATATTTGCGGAATTTAACAGAACAAAAAAGTCACATTAATAGATAGATATATACAGAGATAGATACATACAAGTGAAGATAATATAATAGTAAATATAATACAATCTATTAGACATTTAATCGTATTGTGAGCAATATCTTTTGATATCCCTCACACTACATGAAAAGAAGTCTAATTGTGAGGATTTTGCCTCAAGCATCACTCTATTCAGCCCTGTATTTTTTGAATAATTAGTATTACAAATGGGGATAAAAAAGGTTTCGACAATGCGACTGTAATATTGAGGCACTTTAAAATTAATACATTGGAGAATTTCACAACAATCAATCAGACCATTCAACATTTTGCGAAGGAATATCAAGTCATTTTGTAGTCTACGGGATGACAAACTTTGGATATTTAGTTCAGTTCTTAAGAGTCTAGAAGAGGGATAGTTATATGGGGTAAGAGAGTTATTGGTTGATAAGAATTTATATGAAATAATTTATTTTACTATTACTCTTTTAATTTGGTCAATTTGATGTTGGACATGCGGTGACCAAATAAAACCACAGTATTTCAGCTTGCTTCTTACTACTTTCATGGAATTACACCACTATTATAATAAACGACACATATCTTAATTAAATTTAAAAGAAAAATGGTAAATGATAGGAATAATGGAAAAACGGTGTGATTATTTGATTAAAATTGGCGCCGTCGGTCGATCGAGTGCGTGCGTGCGAGAGCGGTTCAGGAATGGCTGGAATTTGTTTTTTGAAGTGGCTTGAATTCTTGCCATAGCTCGTTGTCTGCGGCGCTTAGAAAGGCGAGGAGGCTCTCTTGCCTGGTGCGTTGGCGGGGTTTCCTCCTGGGTTTGCTGCTTGCCGGGCATGCGGAGTGCTGACCAAGAGTCCTGGACTAGTGATTGACGTCGCGTGACAGGCCCACCTGGCCAACCCGACCTCCACATCTTACAAGCTGCCCAAGGATCTCCTCTCCTTCCTACTTACTCACCCTTCCATCCATCCATCCGTCCGTCTTAAATTAGTAGTATTTTTTTTTCCAAAATGGCGTCGTCGAGGTTGAAAAAGACCGGGAGAAATTCAAAGAGCGCGAAATTTAAACTAGACTCTCGAACACAAAATCAAACCACCTACTATCTTTGCTTTAATTGAAAAGTTTTTGTTTTGCCGAGAGTAGCAGAGTTGTTGATTCACAAAGAGAAACAAGAGGTTGTCCTCTGCTTGATGCAAATAAACATACACACATATATATCGAGATGATATATCTGTATATATATTTGAAAGATATTAATTTGCCGATGGTAATAGATTCAAATTTACTAGAAAATCATAGATCAAAGATGGTGTCATCTATTAATTCCGATGGAGTGGAATATTTTTAATTATATGTCAGAGGGGTTGTTTTTCACCCCCTCGGGACACCATCTTTGATCTATGATTTTCTAGTAAATTTGAATCTATTACCATCGGCAAATTAATATCTTTCATATTAAATTAGGAAAAGTCATTCCATTGCCCTTCGAATTTTGAATTTCTTCAAAATTCGAAACACTCAACCACCTTTATTTAAATTATATGGCATGGCTATATGTTTAAATTTAGAATCACTATATCGCGAAATTTTACAAATTAAGATAACAATCTTTGAGTAAAATATTTTACGCGTTTGCATATGTCAGAGAGGTTCGTATCCCGCAGGTGAGCCAGGTGGCCCGGATTGCTGTTACTGGCACTCGGGTTCGATTCCCGAGGGGGTGAAAAACAACCCCTCTGACATATAATTAAAAATATTCCACTCCATCGGAATTAATAGATGACACCATCTTTGATCTATGAATTTCTTGTATATATATTATTTATTTGTTTGAGACTATAGTTTCGAAGACTTTGTCTTCATCATCAGTCTTTCTTCAATTATAAATGTTTTTCATGGAGTCAATATCATATGGATATTGAAAACTTGGTGTTCTTTCGTCACTGCTGGAGGGCTAGGAACTAATCTAGTTAATACTAATTAGTATTATATCATCTCGATATATATGTGTGTATGTTTATTTGCATCAAGCAGAGGACAACCTCTTTGTTTCTCTTTATACTATCTTTGCATTGAATTAAACTTTTTTCACTATCTAGATAAGGGGTGTCCAATATTTTGGCTTACACAAGCCGCATTTGAACTAAAAACAAATGCCTCGGGCGGCAAATAAAATATCCTAATTCTATTGATATTTTTTAATAAAAATAAATTGACACGTTCTGATGTGGCCATCCACTTGACTTTACCATACACTTCTGGTTGAGTTTGGTACATGGGCCTAGATTTTTATTTTTTGACCCTACACCCCCCCCATTTCGGGAGGTTAGTTTTTGAATTTTTAGACTTCTGGGGGCCCACTGCTTAGGTTAGTATACACAATTTGATTGAATTTGGTTCAAGGACATAGATTTTCATTTTTTGACCCCCGCCTCGCCCCATTTTGGGCGGTTTGTTTTTGAATTTTTAGTGTTCTAGGGGCCCACTGATAATGTATAGTATACAAAATTTGGTTGAATTTGCTCAAATGGCCTAGATTTTTATTTTTTGACCCCAGCCCTCCTAATTTTGGCGGCAGAAAAAAATATGTTCGTTATTATAGGTTCATTTTATAGTATATTTCCTTTTTCTTGTTTTTTTACTTTGAAAATATTATACGTAATTTTAATTTTAACCCCCCCCCCCTAATTTTAGGTCGATATGCACCAAAATCTAATCAACTCTTAATTTCAATGTACCAAAACTACGTATGAAATTTGGTTTTGATATTCACACAAGTTTTCGAGCTAGTGCGTCCACAAAATTTGGTAACGCACGTACTAACGTACTAACAGACACTTTGACAAAACAATTATTATCTCGAAAAATATAATTTTTTCGATATTCACTTATTGGGGCTTTTTTGTAGACCGAAATGTCATGGTTTCGCTCAATTTTTTTAATCAAAATAGTTTCAACCGTTTTTGAGATATTTTGAAAAAAAGAAGTAAAAAAAACCCCATTTTTTCATGCACGATTAGAATACTTGACCATACCCTGTATGGTAAAGTAAAAAAGAGTTATTAATTATTGAACGACCGAAAGTTCAATTTCGGCATGTTTTGGTCAAAAATCGGCCGAACCTTCGGCCGCGCCGAAACTCAGTGAACGCAATTAAAATACTCGGGTATTAGGAGTTTCGTCAATATATTTTGACTTCTTCAGTGGATACAAAATTGACGAAACGTCTGGCCCATTAAAAAAAAAACTATATGTTTTTAATTTTATCTAATTTCCTACTATCCTGTTATAGATTTACTATGGATACGAATGATGTCACATTATCTTAAAAATATTTATATCTAATAAAAAATAGAGTCAAAATATGACAAAATTGTGATTATATTTTCGGAAATCTTGATATATTTATATTTTTTCACATTCAAAATCTAAAATATGCCCTTTTATTTTTCGAAAATTTTTGCGGAGATTTTTCCAATTTCATCTTGTTTAAAAAAAAAAATTAGGTCAAATTTTATAAGATATGTTTTCCAGTATGTATATAAAAATCTTAATGTTTTAAAGAAATTTATAATTTTATGTCGGGCCGCATTCATTGAAGTGCTGGGCCGCGGGTTGGACAGCCCTGATCTAGATAATGGATTAGAAAAAGAAATGGTTTAATTTGCTAAGAAATATATTAACCTTTAATATTAAATAAACTGCAACGGATCGTTTCTAAACTTTATCCAATGTACTATTTTAATCTAGGGTAAAGTACTTTAAAATATAATTTGACAAAAAACTATATATAACCTTTTTTGTGTTCCTCAAGGTACATAATTAAAATATTAAATTTCATCAAAAAGGGTTTAGTCATTTTCAAAATATTTAGAAAAAACTAAAAAAGTGCTGAAATAAAGTACTAATGATTGTGGGGCGATATCTATCAAAAACTAATCAGCGCTTCATTTTGTTAAAATAATGGTAGGATTTCAAGTTCATCTCAATCGGTGCAGCGGTGTGAAAAAAATCGTGGACGAAATAAACGATAACATACATACATCATACGCACTCCCTGAAAAAATCGCACTTTTGGCCTCTGGGCGAGACCCCATGTAATTTTTGGCAAAACCGTCACGTGCTAAAATTCAACCTAAATGAATACTACAATTTGTGACTTTAATTGAGACCATGGGTTCCGTAGTCTTTACCTGAGGATCCTTTGAAGTCGCGCTTGCCGCGAGACCGATAACAATACTTTACCCATGCTTTGAATTGGATAAAGTAAAACGTCTGCACTTTTTGCATAATTTTATAGGTTAATAATAAATAATAATAAATTTATTGAACCAATTGTATTACATGAAATAAAGTTTACATTGAATTTGAGGCTTCGACTTCGGAGATTACTTCCCCACTATCGACTGTTCTTGATCTTCTTGAGCTTGAGATAATCTTTTTAGTCCTTGTTTATAATAAGAGAAAAAATTAATGAAATAAAAAACCTCTTTGGCATCTTGATCTTCTCAGGATCTCCAATTTATTTTCATTCTTCAATAATGATCCAATTTCGAATGCGACTCGAGGCAACCGGTTAAAAATCTGATCCCTACATAGAAGAACAATTTAATAATGGTATCGTAAATTGACTGAGGGATAAAAATACCGAAAAGCCAAAAAAAAAAAATAATAATTATCCAATAATAATATATCTCATATCAATCCATAAATAAATAATCATCAATTTTAAAGGTTAATAATTTCAATAATTTTATTTTTACTTTACCATACAGGGTATGGTCAAGTATTGAAATCGTGCATGAAAAAAGTGTTTTTTCCTTATTTTTTTCGAAATATCTCAAAAACGTCTGAAACAATTTTGATTCAAAAAATAGAGCGAAACCATGGCATTTCGCTCTACAAAAAAGTTCTAATAAGTGAGAATCGAAAAAATTATATTTTTCGAGTTAATAATTGTTTTATCAAAATGTCTGTTAGTCTGTTAGTCTGTGCGTTACCAAATTTTTGTGGACGAGCTAGCTCAAAAACTAGTGTGAATATCGAAACCAAATTTCACACGTAGTTTTGGTCCATTGAGATTAAGAGTTGATTAGATTTTGGTGCATATCGACCCTGGAGGAGGGGGGGGTTAAAAATTAAAAATCTAGGTTATTTGAGCAAACTCAACCAAATTTTGTATACATAATCAGAGGGATCCCAGAAGTCTAAAAATGCAAAAACTAACCGCCCAAAATGGGGGGGGGGTGTAGAGTCAAAAAATGAAAATATAGGCTCTTTTACCAAACTCAACCAAATTTTGTATACATAATCAGTGGGCCCACAGTAATATAAAAATGCAAAAACTAACCCCCTCCCCTACATGATTATAAATAATTTTATTAAATATTAAATATAAATGAGGGTGCAGGTTGTATGGTAAAGTCAAGTGGATGGCCACATCAGAACAAGTCAGCTTAATTTTGTTTTATTTTATTCAGTATACGGGAATTAACGCAATAATTACGTTACATGTTTTAAAACAGTTTGAGAACTTAAATAAGATTGTGGATAATAAAACATATACATCAGTGGTGGTTGGTAACTTTACAAACAGGGATGCTGCTGTCTAAAAAAGTACCCTTCATTTTTTGAAATTTTATTTAAATCTTCGCTTTTTTTTGCAAATTTCATCGAATACGGCATCATTTAGATTTAAAAAAATATATTTTGGGACCTTCACCCCCATACGGATTCTGCTTTGTGTGAGTGATGAGGGTAGGAGTCAGAAATTAAATCTTGTGACTTAAACTCCATAGTCCCTGAGATGGACCATCTTCCACAATGAATCAGCCTGTCTTATAAGAAAATCTTAAATTTCTCCTAATTCTATTGCTATAAGCAAGCTATAACTTGTCTATAGCACTCTTCATTATTTCCGACCTTATAGATTGAGAGTTTTTAGAAAAGGATTAGTCCAAAGACTCTCGAAACATCTTTATTTATTCCTTTTTTTGTATTATTACTATTTTAATAGTTCCTCAGCGAGAAAAATTTGTATTCGACTAAAACTCGTCTGGACTTGTCTTTGACATGCTTGTACTGGAAGATATACTAGGAGGACTTCAAACCTCCTATCCGCGCCCTTTTCGGAAAAACCAATCATTTTAATTGCCCCTTGAAACTATGCAACAATTTCATTTCATTTCGAGAACCAATATATTTTCCAAAACAAAAAAATGTTTTTATAGAAATATTAGAAATAATGGATAATAATTTGAAAATTTTGAAGTCGGCCTTTATATTTATGAAAATACTCTAAATGTTTGAAATTTTAGGATGTGCCGCATCCTCAGCATCCATGGACCACAACGCCACTGATATACATACAACTTCACAATAATTATATATATAAAAATCAGGAGCGTAACTAGAGGTTAGTGCATTCGGGGCAATACCCCGGGGTCCCTGAGATAAGGAGACCCCCAAAACAATATGTTTCATTATTTACCCATGGGGCTCAATTTACGTCCTTGCCTCGGTTTTTGTCAAGTGATTTTATTATATTTGGAGCAAATAAAATAAAAATTATTCAATATATTATTATAGGTAATTAATATATTATTGATATGACATGTTTTTTTTATTCACAATGTTCAGCAATGGTGTTCAGAGGATCCTATCTGTATCGCCTTGTTTTGAAAAGTGACTTTTTGATTCGCTCTTCCGTACGAAATAAATTACTAACATTTATTTTCAATTTCTCCGGATATTAAAATTATCATATTTGATTACTTATCAAGATTGACGGCTAACTAACTACATTAGAGATATGAAATCTTTATATTATTCTCTTTCTTTAAAACTTTGACAAACATTTCGAAGACTGGCTCCATCTGCTTTCAATGACAAAAAATAGCTAAGGGGCCGCCCATAAATTACGTCACACGAATTTCAAAATTTTTAGACCACCCCCCCCTTCCTCTGTAGTCACATTCTGTTAAATTATCATTGAGTCCCTCTGTATTGTGACGTCACACTACCACTTTTATATCACTATAATTTAATAATTGTAGAAAATTTAAGTGTTTTTGATAAAACATTACTTGCTTATACTTTTTGTCTTGATTTATTTTACTAACATTTTCAGGTTCGAATAATAATAAAGTGAAATCTTTTGCGACATCACAATTTTAAGATCCCCGGGCCCCCTGTCACATTTTTGTCACAAATCTGAGATGCCCCTCCCCCTACTGTGTGGCGTAATTTATTGATGGCCCCTAAAGGAGATAAAGACTTTATTTATTATTATTATTTTTTAAATAAAGCATCATTCAGCGGATTAATAATAATATTTTTTTATTGTTAAAGGATAAATAAATTGAATTGCTTCTTTCCTGTAATTTATTTAATTATTCATATGGTTAATCTAAATATTTCGAGAGCGCTTGCCGCATCTCTTCCTCGGTGGAAACCACTCCCCCACCAATGTGCCGACCCCATCAGTTTGTCCACTGAGGAAGAGATGCCGCAAGCGCTCGTGAAATATTTGGATTAACCATTTGAATAATAAAATAAATTACTGGAAAGAAGCAATTCAATTTATTTATCCTTTAACAATAAAAAATTAATATATCCAGTACACACCAAGCCAGCAAAATTCTTATGAATAAAATAATATTAAATAGTTTTTTGCATAATAATAATGATCGAAGAGTTGCAAAAGCTTACCTTACCCCAATGGGTGCGACTCATCGATACATTTACCCAAAAAACTAGAGAAAATAATTTTTTTATTTTGATTGTTGTAATATTTTTTTCATTAATCGTCTGAATGATACACTATTCATAGAAAAAAGTCAATATCTCTATTACTTTATATATTATCATTGAAAACAGGTGAAGAAGCAACTCTTCAATACGTTTACTAAAACTTTTAACTAAGAATCCGTTAAGTCCTCTATAACTAAATATTTTGATTAAAATTTTTGAAAATTTAATGATTTAGATCAATTTAAAAAGAAAAATAAGTTTTTTTTAAAATTCATATTAACACACCTATAATAACGTCATTTAAAAACAATTGCAAAAAAATAGTGAGGTTGTGCATTTCGTAATTATTTTTACAAATCAAAGAAAAAAGTGAAAACTTTTTCAAAAATCGGTGTGTTGTCTCCAAATTTGGAGAATGTGACAATTTTTTTGTTTGTTCGAGCTAAAAAGCTGAAAGTTGACACAAAGTTGAAGCTTATATTAAAACAAACTTAATCAATGATATTTAATTTGAATTGAAGTGCGATGAGGAGTGTATGGTGGGTTTATTTTTAAATTTTATTTATTTTTTAAATAGACAAAATGAGAGATGAAATTTTCACTCTGCACCCTCATTGCATTCCATAGTCTACTTACCCTCCTTTATAACACATACATAATTTTCGGCAACTTCCAAGTATAAATATCTTTTTCTTTATTCCAGCCCTTTTGTCCCCCTACATCTGTTCTTTCGGCTCTAAAGGCATCCCATCCTTCTGATAATTCTTTCATATTTACACTAAGTCACAATAACTGTCCGCATCATATTAAAATTCAAATAAATTCTGTTAAAAATATCATGTTATCTTTAGTCAATGTTCTCCTGACGATGAGTTAAGAGCTCGAAATATATAGAGTAAAACTAAAAAATCTTTGTATTTTAATTTTTCTCCTTGTGAAACACCACCAACTCCAACCTAATTTAATTAAAACAAACTTGTAAGACAAAAATAAGATTAAAGGGTTAAGTCAGTCAAAATAAAGAAAATATCTCCAACGTCGACGTTTAAGTTTATTTTCAAATCTTCTTAAGGACTTTAAATTCTTTGCTGCATGAACTCTTTAATTTTATATAATCGAACTAGAGCCAGATTAATTTTCTTGTACGACAATTTCAACATATTTGCAACACTTTAAGATCTTATTTTGATTTTTAACCGACTTCAAAAAAGGAGGAGGTTCTCAATTCGACTAAATTTTTTTTGGTGTCTATATTACCTGACTTCTTCTCCAATTGTGAACCGGTTTTGATTATTTTTTTTGCATTGGGTTCAGACTAGTAATTTCATTGGTATTGGGCCTTTTTTGTTATGTTTGTTCACGCATAACTTCTTTGTTTATGAACCGATTTTAATGATTCTTTCTGCGTTTGGATCAGTATAGCTCCAAGATAGTCAAGATACCTAACTATTTATTTATTTATTTATTTTATGTATGTTCAGCGAGAACTTTTTGCCACGTGGATCGATTTCGATGATTCTTTCTTTATTAGAAAGGGGGTACCTTAGGGGTGGTCCCTTATTAATTTGGTCAAGTTCTGATGAAATGATCAATGACGAAATAACGGAAATTTCTAATTCTTGTGAGCAAATAATCGAAATTATAACAAATAAAATCTTTTATAAAAAAATCATAAATTCATTTAAAACCCGCAAACGTTTCGAGAGAATTTATATACTTATGAATTGAATTTTATTATCATTTTCTGATTCATTCGCCCGACGCTTTCTCTTACGAGATGCATGCAAGGTATTATATTAAGTCACTATTAATAACACCACTAAAAAGAGAAAAATAAAATTATTTTAATCAAAAAAAACCTACTTCCAAAAAATTAAATGCAACAAATAAAATAATAGAACTCAAAAATCAAATAAAATGCACTAAAAGGTATAAAATAATTATCTAATTTAGTTACAACTAAACGACGAAATTTTTACATGAAATCACTTTTTGAAGTCGGTACCAAACAAACTATACAAGCGAGTTTACACGATGTTTTCTTCATTACCTGCCAAACGATCTGTCGCGTGCGATTCATAAAATGTAAACCATAGAGTAACTCTATAATGTAAACCTATATGTTTGGCACCGACTTCAAAAAGTGATTTCAAGGAAAAATTTCGTCTTTTAGTTGTAACTAAATTAGATAATTATTTTATAATTTTTAGTGCATTTTATTTTATTTTTGAGTTCTATTATTTTATTTGTTCCATTTAATTTTTTTTGAAGTCGGTTTTTTAAATTAAATTATTGTAAATATACACACTCCTAGTTATATTTTCGACTCCGACCCAATCCCTAAAATTTCTTTCTATTCTTTTGTCTTCGTATGAGTTTTAATCTTAAGATGTACAATTTTCTTTTTCTTTTGATTATTAAATAAATTAAAAAAAAAAAAAAAATGATATACTAACCACAATAAATCCGGTTACATTATGTATTAATAGATTTAATCACTTATCACGAAAGAATTTTAATATAATTTCCTTAGAGAATTTCTTATATAACTCATTCGATATTAATAATTCACCAATGGAAAAATCCATCTAATTAATTACGAGTTGAAAAATTAATAAATGGAGGGTTTTTTATTTCCATTACACAACAAATAAGAATACACCCTCTTGAAAAATAATTTTTACGATGTTTACACATATAAAGCTTTTGGAGACTGATCAATATTTCCAAGACGCATATTTGGAAGTTAAAATGACGCTTTAAGAGTGATGATTAATTGCACCTACAGTAAATAAACTAAGCTGGTAGCTAGAATTACAAATGAACAAGTTCTTGGTAGGATTAGAGAAAAGATAACGATTAAGATATTCGTTTAGACATATATATATAACTAGCTGACACCCGGACCTTCGGTAGGGCGTCACCTAGCCCCTGGCGGGGAGCGTCTCGTTTTATGGTTAAATTTTATATAGATAATAGCTGACCCGACCACGCGTTGCTTTTTAAATATATTTAAAAAATAGTAATAATTTTGAAAATAAATTGAAAATGCAAATAATTATAGAATAGGTATTAAAAAAAAATGAATTATATATTACTTGTCAAAATTGTTCCCTTAACCAAAAATAATATTGACAGTTGAAAGATTTCCAAAAAGCTATTTTCGGCCATCTTGTTTGTTTGATTTTACCCCCCCCCCCCCCTCCCCAGAAAGGCACTGGAGTTGTTTCCTCGAAAAAAATATTTTTTACATGCCACAGGTGTGATATCTATAAAAACACTCGTGTATTTGAATGGAATGTTGTGTGAAAATGTCAAAGAAATCGGAGAAGAACTTTCGAAGATCCTTCAACGTATCACTTAAGCGTAACAGTATATTTTTATTTATATAGATATATAGGGTGGTCCGGAAAAAAATTCATTTTTGAAAATAGAAAGAAAACAAAACTATTATATTTAAAAGCGATTAATCTTATACAATATAAAGTTTATTAAATGTAATTTTAGTTTTTGAAAATGAAATCATCAAGATGACCTCTTTGGCTGTTGCGGCACTCTTCCAAACGGTCAAGAAAATTTTGAAAAACTTTAGTAGGATTTTCTATTGAAATGGCTTCCATTTCTTGCTGAATATGCAGCTTTATTGCCTCAATGTTCTCGGATTATTAGCGTATACCTTGCTTTTAAGGTGTCCCCATAAAAAGAAGTCTGCTGGACTTAAATCGGGACTTCTCGGAGGCCAGGTTATGTCACCCCTCCGTGAAATCAGTTTCTGAGGAAACATATCCCTTATCACGCGCATGCTCTGATTCGAATTGTGAATCGTGGCCCCATCATGCTGAAACCATGTGTTTATTGCAACTTCTCGATACTTGCAACTTGGAATCAGAGCATGCACATGATAAGGGATATGTTTCCTCAGAAACTGATTTCTCGGAGGGGTGACATAACCTGACCTCCGAGGAGTCCCGATTTAATTCCAGCATACTTCTTTTTATGGGAACACCTTAAAAGCCAGGTGTACGCTAATAAGTCGACGACATTGCGGCAAATGAGGCTGAATATTCAGCAAGAAATGGAAGCCATTTCAAAAGAAACTCTTTAAAAGTTTTTCAAAATTTTCGTGCCCGTTTGTATAAGATTAAACGCTTTTAAATATAATTCTTTCTATTTTCAAAAATGAATTTCTTTCTGGACCACCCTATATTTTGGAGGATGAGATAGATCAGAAAAATAGGAAGGGTAAGACTTAGATTGTTTTTAATGAAATATATGCAAGAGAAACCCCATCCAAAATATGCAGAACATACAAGTCTTAAGATATCCTTGCATTACCTTAAATAAGGGAGTGTAATCAAAGGGATGAAGATGGGGGATCAATCTTGAGAGTCTTGAAGAATTGGATATTATAATAATTGTGCTATACACAAAGTAGGCTTTTGAAGAGATTGATGGAGCACATGCCGGGATAATATCTATGAGATAGGACAAGCTCGGCTCAGTAAGGGTCGGTTCGGCTTTTACCAGTTTAATAAATTTTCGACCGAAACCAACTAGATATGTAGAAATGTGCACAGTGTGCTTTCTGATTAGATCTTCCCATTAAAAGTCTGTAATCTAAGGGGTTTCAGCAGAAATTTTTTCTCGTTAAACAAAATATCTTCCACGACAAAACAACTAATTTTAAGAAAATCTTTAAATAAACTGTCTTAATGTACAATTGATAAATGTCATTAAGAGATGGCCTTCTGAGGGAATATTTTAAATTGTGTCTTAGAGTCATCTTATTGACAGAGAAATGTACTTACATATTTTATGAATAATGAACTTATAATGAGAATTTTTCTGGTTTACTTTGCCTTAGAACAGGGCTGTCCAACCCGTGGCCCGCGGACCGCATGCGGCCCAGCACTGCAATGAGTGTAGCCCAACATAAAATCATAAACTTTCTTAAAACATTAAGATTTATATGTAGAGATATATTTATTCCCTTTTTCGAAATATGAATGTACATTTGTACAATACATAAAGCTTTTTTCAAGAATAAAATTCACTAAAAGATAAGATAAAAAAAAAAATAAAGTTTCGAATATGTAAAAATACTTATATTTTTTTTTTATTGTCACCGGGAACAAAGCCCATTTAGACAGTGCATCAGTAAAGTGTTAGTAGGGTTAGTGAGGGAGCCGAGTTTTAGCCGGTAGAAATTTTATATCCCAGCCAGGATCGAACCCCGGCCTTCCACTCCTACATCGTCATCATCGATGCCGAAGCAGGGCCAGTGCGTTAGCCAACCCGACTAACCTCCCATATTTTCATTTCTTTTAATATTTATTATTTCAGTAATTTATATGCTACGACACTAATCAAGTTTATAGTTATATCATTCTAGTACAAGGAGGCAAGGAATTGGGTTTTTTCTAGAACAATCACAATTAATTGATAATTTCTCTCTTGGACTAAAACATGTCAGGACTTGTCTTTTAGATCTTTGCACGATCTTACATGTCATTAGATAATGGATAGTCAGGATTATTATATTCAGACCATTTTAAAAAATAAATTATCATTCCTCAACACTCCTTCTTTAATCTCATTCCGATTTAAACCAGGGCTGTCCACCCGTGGCCCAATATAAAGTCATAAAATTATTTCAAAAATCAACCCAGTATATAATATTATTAAATGAATTTAACTTTTAAAGGACATCATAGATTTTAGAGAAATATTTTTAACCGACTTCTAAAAGGAGGGAGGTTCTCTATTCGATTGAATTTTTTTTTTTTTTTTTTTTTTTTTTTGATCCTATTTTACCTCATATCTCCGCCAATTGTCAACCGATTTTGAAAATTTTTTTGCTTTTGGGTCCAGTCTAGCTGATTGGTCCCATTTTTTTCGATTTTTTTTCATAGGTATTAGACCTTTCTTTGTCAGTTTGTTTAGACCTTAACCTCCTTGTTTATGAACCGATTTCGATGGTTCTTTTTTTATCCGAAAGGGGTGTCTTAGGAGCGGTGTCATATTAATTTGGTCAAGTTCTGATGATATAATCACTATTAATAACATCACTAAAAGAGAAAAATAAAAATTTTTAAGAAAAAATAAAAACCGACTTCAAAAAATTAAATGCAACAAATACAAAAAAATACACTAAAAAGGTATAAAATAATTATTATCTTATTTAGTTATACTAAACGATTTAATATTAACACGAAATTACTTTTGAAGTTGGTGCCAAACATATACCTTTTATGAATCGCACTCGACGGATCTTACTTAGTACGTTTGGCGGGTACGCTCGCTTATAGGTATAGTTTGTTTGGCACCGACTTTAAAAAGTAATTTCGTGTTAATATTTCGTCGTTTAGTTGTAACTAAATAAGATAATAATTATTTTATACCTTTTAGTGTATTTTTATATTTGTTGCATTTAATTTTTTGAAGTCGGTTTTTATTTTTTTTTTTTAAATTTTTTTACATTGCATATCAGAGAGGTTCGTCCCCTTAGGAATCGAACCCAAGCGCTAACTAAGCTTGCCGGGCCAGTAGCCAAGGGTTCATTTAATAATACTATATTTAGTTGAAAAAGGATTTAGTTGTCCAGCTCCTCACAAAACACAGAAATAAGTTGGACATTTGTCTCAAAGGAGACTTGTGCCTGAACTTGACGAACATAAAGCCGGATATTCAAGCTCTAACTAAAATCCACCAAGCAGAAGGCAGCCATTGAAAACGTAAAATAAAACAAATACAAAGTTTTCTAACTTTCATTTAATTTTTAACATTTTTAACCGACTTCAAAAAAGGAGGAGGTTCTTAATTCGACTGATTTTTTATTTTTGTGTCTATTTTACATGATATCTTCGCCAATTGTGAACCGATTTTGATGAGTTTTTTTGCATTGAGTTCAGTCTAGTTTGGTCCCGTTTTTTTTTTCAATGGTATTGGGATTTTTTTGTTATGTTTCTTCAGGCATAACTTCTTTAACTTTTAAGGAGTTCGGTGTTGGTTCTACGTGAAACATTTTAATATAATAATAAAACTTGAGTAAGATATGAGGTAGGTTTCACAAAAAAAAAAAACCTACCTCGTATCTTACTCAAGTTTTATTATTATAACTTCTTTGTTTATGAACCGATTTTCGATTTTAATGATTCTTTCTGCATTTGGATCAGTATAGCTCCAGGTTAGTCAAGATACCTAAATATTTATTTATTTTATGTATGTTCAGCGAGAACTTTTTGCCACGTGGACCGATTCCGATGATTCTTTTTTATTGGAAAGTGGGTACCTTAGGGGTGCTTCCTTATTAATTTGGTCAAGTTCTGATGAAATGACCAATGACAAAATAAAGTAAATCTCCAATTCTTATGAGCAAATAATCGAAATTATAATAAATAAAATATTTTATAAAAAAAATCTTAAAACATTCATTTAAAATCCTGAGATAAAATATATATACCGGGTGAGTTTTTTTATCTTGAAACAGTCTTATAACTCAAAAACAGTGCATGTTTCAAATAAAAGTTTATTTATACCAGGGGAGAAACTAAACCATGCTATCGTTTGTCGACCTAGGACAAGCTTTCATGGGTATTTCAAGGTCAAGTTCTGTTTTTTAAATGGAAACCTATATGTTTCTGTACATATTCTGAATCTAGAAAAAAACTGAACAGCTTTTATAAAAACTATTTTTTTATACCACATCAAATAATAAAAACAAATAAATAAATAAATAAATAAAATAAATAAATAAATAAATAAATATTAATAATTATTTTTAACAATCATTCAACTTAATTACCAAATATTTAATTATTAAATAAATAATTTAATAATAATTAAAAATTTAATAATTTTGCCCCCAGGAGCTTCATTTTATCGTTTTGTAAATCTATTTAAAAAAAAAGGAAATGTAAAGGCTACGAATAAACTTAAAAGGTCAAAATAACGAAATAGGAACTGGAATTCATCCAGAAGACTTGCGATACACTCATAGACTCAGAATGTCTCAGAACAGTGTCACAAAATGATTAAATTATTTATTTAATAAGAATTTTTTTTTGGCTTTTCGGCCTTTCTAGCCATAAGCCAATTTACGATACTATTTATTATTTTTTTAAAATTTGTCTCTACCCCGGGGTCAGATTTTAGACCGATACATCGAGTCGGATTCGAACGCAGGTCCACTTGGTTAGCAGGCTGACACGCTACCACCTAGCTTAACCCGACCCCCATAATTAAATATTTGATCATTATTATTTGATAATTAAGTTGAATGATTGTTAAAAATAATTATTAGAATTTTTTGAGATCTAATTGATTTAATATTTTTTTTATTTGATGTCGTATAAAAAAATCGCTCTTATGGAAAATTTTCAGTTTTTTTTCTAGATTAAGAATATATACAGAAACATAAAGATTTCAATTTAAAAAACAGAACTTGGCCTCGAAATACCCTTGAAAGCTTGTTCTAGGTCAACAAACAATAGCGTAGTTTAGTTTCGATAGAAACAAACTTTTATTTGAAAATTTTTTCCATATAATGCACTGTTTTGAATTATAAGACTGTATCAAGATAAAAAACTCACCCGGTATATATATCTGCTAAAAATAGAGTCATAAATATAATCTAGTTATCAATTCAAAATTTAAGAATCCTCAGTTTTTATTCTTGAAATTATTTTCTAATTTTTTCTAAGAGGTGCTTATTTTTGGAAAAATAGGTTTTTATCAGGACGAGATACTTTTTCCATTAAGTACGAAAAAATCTAAATGTTTTAAGAAAGTTTATGCTTTCATGTCGGTCCGTATTCATTGCCTGCAGGCCGCGGGTTGGACAACACTCTTCTAATGGAAATGAAAATACAAGGAGCTTCTTTATATACAATTGGACATTAACAATTCAATCACTTACAAACTTAATGTATTAAAGATATCCCCCTCTGCACTTGCTTTCGGAAAAAAATAATAAATTTTAATTATATACGAGCCCCGTCCCATCTCAATTGGCCCACCAATATTTTTTCTTTTTAAATAAAATTATGCTAATTCACGGTAAATTTAATTTAAGTATTTATTTTTATTATCATTTGGAACAACATTTTAAACAATTTAAAACATTTTATTGTAACATTTAACTTAAAACTATTTTTTAATTGTTAAAAACATATTTTTATATACAGTAAAAATTAGTTCTTTGCTTTTCACGATTTTTTCTTTTTTTTTTTTTAAGAATCTTTGAATATGTGAAATAATCAAGTAGGCTTTGCCTTTTTCCAACAAAAGAAAGTTTGTTTTGTTTATTATTAGTAAAAATGACTGGTGTAAAGGTTGTTGATGAAAAAATTCGCTCAATTATTATCAAGTTATTTAAAAAGGGAAAATCAAACGCGGAAATTGGCGATATAGTTAATTTATCAAAGTTCACTGTCAGAAATATTATTCGAGTTTATAAAACAACGGGTACAATAGCTACAAAACCTCGGTATGCGTCGAAATCCAAAATATCAGATGCTGATAGACGGGCATTGAAGAAGATTATTAGAAAAAACAGGCGTTCGAACTATGGTGACTTATCTGTTCTTTGGAGCGATGCTGTGGGGCGAAGTGTTTCAAGATCCACGTGCCATAGAAAAGCCCTTAAGTTAGGTTTTAAAACTTACAAGGTAATTTTATTGCAGCTTATTCCAATGTTTTTTTTTTTTTGTAATTTTACTAATTTTTTTTAGGCGATAGAAAAGCCACTCTTGACATTAAAACAAAAGAAAAACCGGCTTAAATGGGCTAAAAGTCACATTAATTGGACGAGTGATGAATGGAATAGTTTCCATTGGAGTGATGAGCCTCGTTTTGAAGTTTGTGTTGGGGTCAATCGAAGCAGAGTAATTCGTCAGAAAAATGTAGTTTTCAATTCAGATTGTTTAAAAAAGAAAGTAAAATTTCCTGCTTCAGTTATGGTATGGGGTTCAATGTCTGCTAGAAGTGTTGGAAAACTTCACTTCATTGATGGAATTGTAAACACCAATAAATATTTAGAGACTTTAAAAAAATCGTTACTTCCAACAATGGCAGATGCATTGCAGAATAATAATAATTTTGTATTCCAACGAAAGGGGGCGGCCTGCCATACATCAAGAAAATCTTTAAAATGGCTTGCTGATCATAATGTTCCACTTTTGGAGTGGGTGGCAAACAGTCCCGACTTGTCACCAATAGAAACTCTTTGCCACACAATGAAAAACCTATTACGAATACAACCAATAAGAAACGTAGTCGAATTAAAACACAAACTTCAAAATATTTGGGATACTTTCACTCAAGTGAGTGTCAAAACTTAATAAGTACGTTTCCCAAAAGAATTCAAGCCGAAATTAAAAATAAAGGCGACGTCACACAGTGGTAAATGTTTTGGATTTTTTATGTTTTCCTTGTTTTTAACAATTAAAAAATAATTTTAATTTAAATGTTACAATAAAATGTTTTAAATTGTTTAAAATGTTGTTCCAAATGATAATAAAAATAAATATTTAAATTAAATTTACCGTGAATTAGCATAATTTTATTTAAAAAGAAAAATATTGGTGGGCCAATTGAGATGGGACGGGGCTCGTAGAATTTATGAATTAACATTTGTTCATTGGTCTTAATCTCAGTGGGGATAATAAATTATATAAAAATCAGTTCGAAAAATACAAAACATAATAAAAATGATATATTGTGATTATTCTAGAAAATTGTTTCCAATGTAATGATTTTAAATGTAAAATATCTGCTGGATGTTGGCTCTGTCTGTTTTATGACCTACCTATGTAAGTTTAAAATTATTACCATCACTAAAAGATCTCGACATTTTTTAAATAAAATATTAAGATATGCCCTTTCAATTTTTCAAAGATCAAAAGTAACGGTAACTGCACTCGAAAGGTGTTTAATATCGACTTATTGCTCCAAATAAAATAAAATATTTATTTATTGGTTTTTCATATAAAACTGGCCCCTTAGACATTTTTCTTAAAATAAATTGCTATTTGAATTAAAGCTGTAATTTGCATTTAAAAATACTGGTGTCCTCTATGTTTAATTTATAAAAATAATTTATTTAGATGTAGAATTTGGAGGCATTTGAGGACATTATATTGTTGAAATTTTTTAAAATGTCAATAAAAATAACAGGTAGTAATATATTGAAGCATGTTATTTGTGAAGGAAAATGTCAAAAATTAGAAGCAAAGTTGTAGAGTATGTAACTTTTTAAATTTTCGTTTAAAAAATTTTGAAAATAAACACCCAAAAAATAATTTTTAAGAAAAAAATAAAAACCGACTTCAAAAAATTAAATGCAACAAATAAAATACACTAAAAGATATAAAATAATTATTAAATTATTTAGTTACAACTAAACGACGAAATATTAACATGAAATTACTTTTTGAAGTCGGTGCCAAACAAACTATACCTATAAGCGAGCGTATCCACCAAACGTACTAAGTAAGATCCGCCGAGTGCGATTCATAAAAGGTATATGTTTGGCACCGACTTCAAAAAGTAATTTCATGTTAATATTTCGTAGTTTAGTTGTAACTAAATAAGATAATAATTATTTTATACCTTTTAGTGTATTTTATTTGTTGCATTTAATTTTTTTGAAGTCGGTCTTATTTTTTTCTTAAAAATTATTTTTATTTTTCTCTTTTTAGTGATGTTATTAATAGCGATCCTATCATCAGAACTTGACTAAATTAATATGGCGCCATCCCTAAGATACCCCCTTTCCAATAAAAAAAGAATCATCGAAATCGGTTCATAAACAAAGAAGTTAGTCCTGAACAAACCTAACAAAAAAGGTCTATGAAAAAAAATAAGACCAATCGGAAGGTAGACTGGACCCAATGCAAAATTTTTTTTCAAAATCGGGTCACAATTGGCGGAGATATGAGGTAACTAGGCACAAAAAAAAAAAAAAAAAAAAAAAATCAGTCTTATTTTTTTGAAGTCGGTTAAAAAAAAGGCCCAATACCAATGAAAAAAAACGGGTCCAATCGGATACTATATTGAACCCAAGGGGTAACCGCGACCTAAAATCGTGTACACCTACTTCCACTTCAGAAGAAAATAGATCAGAAGAAAATAGATTATCTAATGAATTCCAAAGTAATTCCAAATCCAAAGATGGTGTACACCTAATTCCTACACGGTTCACCCCTCGACTGAACCCAATGCAAAAAAATCATCAAAATCGGTTCACAATTGGCGAAGATATCAGGTAATCTAGACAAAAAAAAAATCAGTCGAATTGAGAACCTCCTCCTTTTTTGAAGTCGGTTAAAAAATACGATGAATTTTACCTGCGATGAATCTGACATAAACCTCATTATATTATGACTCTGAGAATGGCCCGAAGAAGTGCCGAAACGACAGCATGTTAAATATTAAAGAGAAAAACATACAAAATGACTGCAAAATCTCCCCTTTACTTTCTAACGATTAACTAACTACTAGCATAATATTTAATCACCTCTGAATTTGATCGATGTTAATATTTATAAGATCCAAATTGTCAATCTTAAAAGAGCCAGCATGTTCTGCAAAGACAATTAATGTTATTACTAAAGGGTAATTGATTGAAAAGTACTTGATTGCTTGAAAGGATTTCTTGCGCATGCCAAAAAACTACCCTCTGGCAAAAGCGCGCTTCCATCTGTTTAGTTCGCTCCAAGTTTATCATGTTACTAGTGCAATTATATCATCCATACGTAGCTTGAAAGGTATTTATTCAAATGTTTTAATTTAATTTAATGAAACAGTCAGATAATGTTAATTAAATCACGGCACGTAAACTTTATCATGCGGTTTAATTTCCATTGATTAATTATATCTTGACTTTGAAAATACTTATATAGGTATACATACAAGTAAATGCGTTAATTTGTATTATGAACACGTATCTTATTTAAAAAGTGATTAGAACTTTTTAATAGAAAAAAAAACCCATTTGTTATCTAAAATTGATTTGTCTTTATACGTAGATTACTTTACATTTAAAGACATATAATACCGAGGGGTTAACCGCGATTGGAATTAGGTGTACACGTCTTTGGAATTATTTTAGAATTTATTAGATAATGCCTCTTCATCTTTTGTCTTCTATTTGGAAATGAAAATGGAAGTGGAAGTAGGTGTACACGATATTAGGTCGTATAATACTAAAAACATTAGGAATGTTGAAATATATTTCAAGGAAAAAAGTGAAATTTTTTTCAAAGCTCGGTACGCTTTTCTTAATAAGCTATTTAAAATTTGTTTATTGATTTAATTAACAAATTCCGAATAAAATAATTTATTAGGACGCCATTTCTATCCTCTTAAAAAACCGACGTTTCGGTCGATTTTTTCTTCTTCTTCAGGATTTAAACGGAATAACGTTTTTTTGTCTCTTTTAACACACAAATACAAAATATGGGTGAGTTTGGTACAAGGGTCTAGATTTTCATTTTTGACCCCCCCCTCCCCCCACCCCAATTTTGGGCGGAAAGTTTTTGCATTTTTCGACTTCTGGGGTCCCACTGATTATGTATACAAAATTTGGTTGAGTTTTGTAAGCCCCCAAGATTTTCATTTTTTGACCCCCCCCCCCTATTTTGGGCGGTTAGTTTTTGCATTTTTAGACTTCTGGGGTCCCACTGATTATGTATACAAAATTTGGTTGTGTTTTCTCAAATGGCCTAGATTTTTAATTTTTAACCCTCCCCCTCCACCCCCCTTAATTTTGAGTCGATATGCACCAACATTTAAAGTCATAAAATATTAAGAATGTTGAAAGATAATTCAAGGAAAAAGTGAAATTTTTTTCAAACTCGGTACGCTTTTCCTAATAAGCTATTCAAAATTTGTTTATTAATTTAATTTACAAATTCCGAATAAAATAATTAATTAGGACGCCATTTCTATCCTCTTAAAAAACCAATTTTTCGGTCGATTTTTCCTTCTTCTTCAGGATTTAAACGGAAGAACCTTCCTCTTGTCCCCTTTAACAGTGTTCTTGCTTGATTTGTTTTAGAGTTTGCCACTAACGACAATAACTTTTGAAAATAATAATTTATGAAAAGAAATTGATTTTTTTTTTTATTATAAACAAATCATTAAAATATCAATAAAATTATTCTAAAAAAAACAACATTTTTTTGCATTTTTTTTAATTCATAGTTCTGATGCTAGAGAGCCCAAAATATAGTCAGTTTTCGGTATTGGAAATATAAAATTTTTTCCTCTAGAATAAACTTTCTACGACTTTTCGTTCTTGACTTATCGTAGCTATTGGAATCCAAACACACAGTTATAGTAGACACAATGAGCAGAATTTTTTTCAGTGAATTAAATACGCACGACAGGGGAGTCCTCGTTTGCCTCCCGGGCGGACCTAGTAATTTGTAACGTGAAAACTTTTTAAAGTTACTTTTTAAAAATACAGTATGCCTTTCACATATTAGCGAATTCGCAATTTTGTCCGTGTTGAATGTTTGTTGTTCATGTTCTATAAGGTGCTGAGCCCCCTTTTATTTTGAAAACAACGGGCGAAACGGATTGGATCCATGTAGACCAGTGTTTTTCAACCTGTAGGTCGCGACCACAAATTATCATAGGACCACTATCAACCCTGTCTTACAGTTTTTAGAATGAATATAAGTTTAAAATATAAAATTATCAAAAAAATCGAAGTGTACATACAGTTTCAAAAACAAGATTAAAATTTTCAAACTCAAAAATCGCATATAAAAAAACTTTAAATAATTTTTTTGTATTTTTTCCAGCATAATTATAAAAATTAATAAAAATGTTGTACATATTTGATATTTGTAACATAATAAAATACAGGTTAAAAACAGCGGGGCTCGCGAAATTTTTTTTCATACTAGTAGGGTCGCTAAATTATTTTTATAAAAATAATTAAAATTTGAAAATTTTGCGCCAGCTTCATACCCCGGTCGCTCTGATCTGTTATTAAAAAAAATTACTAAAGCCTTTTCAAACAAAATAAACATTATTCATGAATTTTTTTTATTTAAAAAAACATTCTTATTTTTTTTTTTTTGGGGGGGGGGAGGTTCTGGTAGAGGTAAGCCCGAACTCTCTAAATCCTCTTTTGTTATCCACACTGATGAAAAGAGAAAATTGTGATCAATATTATATAGAAATCTGCAAGAACAGAGAAAATGCCTAAGCCCCAGGCGCGGAACAAATACTCGTATGTTTGGAATATGTTCATAATATGAACATCATATTATGTGCTGGTGCAACTTAACGAACAATAAAGGCTTTATAAGGAAACCCTATATATGTTTTTAATTTAGTTTATTTAAAAAAAATACCAAGTGTTTTCGATACAGGTGTTATGCGAATTTTTGAAGGTAAGAGGATAAAAAAAAAATTAAATATTACTCGGTACGGCCTGCTTGGCTAGTATTCTATTCACTCAAAAATTTTCAATTTTTTATTGTTCATTTTGTTTATTAATGGCTGAAATGTGGAGAAAAATAATTTTCAGCCATGATTTTTTCTGCTTGTGGATTCAGATGATACCCAATAATTTAAGAAAATAAGCTGACTTGTTCTGATGTGGCCATCCACTTGACTTTACCATACAACCTGGCCCCTCACTTATATTTAATATTTAATAAAATTATTTATAATCATGTAGGGGGGGGGGGGGCGGTTAGTTTTTGCATTTTTCGACTTATGTATACAAAATTTGGTTGAGTTTGATAAATGGCCAAGATTTTCATTTTTTGACCCTCCTTTCCCTATTTTGGGCGGTTAGTTTTTGCATTTTTAGACTTCTGGGGTCCCACTGATTATGTATACAAAATTTGGTTGTGTTTGCTCAAATGGCCTAGATTTTTAATTTTTAACCCCCCTTCACCCCCCTTATTTTGTATCGATATTCACCAAAATCTTATCAGCTCTTAAGCTCAATGGACCAAAACTACGTGTGAAATTTTGTTTTGATATTCACACTAGTTTTTGAGCTAGCTCGTCCACAAAACTTTAGAAACGCACAGACTAACAGACATTTTGACAAAACAATTATTATCTCAAAAAATATAATTTTTTCGATGTTCACTTATTAAGGCTTTTTTGTAGACCGAAATTCCATAGTTTCGCTCAATTTTTTTAATCAAAATAGTTTTAGCCGTTTTTGAGATATTTTGAAAAAAAGAACCCACTTTTTTCATGCACGATTACAATACTTGACCATACCCTGTATGGTAAAGTAAAAAAGACGTAGAAAGTTTGTCCTTATGCTAAAATATTTCTATTTCCAACGCAAAGAAGTGAATAGATTTTGGGCTTTCAAGCTTTACATCTTCTAATTCAAAAATGCAGAAAACAATTTTTTGAATGATTTTATTGAAGTTTTAATACAATCTTATAATATACCTAGTCATAAATGAACAATTATACTAGAAGTATTTTCTCTTTGGAGAGACGGATTGGTAGAACTTTAATTTAGAATTTATGGAAGGCAGCCCAAGGATAATGAAAAAAATACAATTCCGAATAAATGATATATATTAGAAAATCATTTTCATCCTCTTAAAAACCGACGTTTCCGAGGATCTTCCCTGGTCCATCAGGGTTTAAAAGGGTCAATGAAGGAAAAATACATGATATTTCCTTCTTCTCTCCTCCAATAGTGCTCGGAATTTACCATTTCTTAACAGAAACATCAATTGAATTAAGGGAAAAAATTCTGTTTCTGTTAAGAAAAGGCAAATTTCGAGCACTGCTGGAGGAAAGAAGGAAGTATTCTTTATGTTTACTTCATTGACCGTTTTAAACCCTGAGGAACGAAACGTCGGCTTTTAAGAGGATGAAAATGACTTCCCAATAAATTTAATTGTATTTTTTCATTATCCTTAGACTGCTTTCCATCAATTCTGCATTAATTTATTTTATATTTAAGCGTATTATTATCTACTTATAATGGGGTCTCAGAAGTTAATAAGTTTTCACTTTTTTTTTTTTTTTTTTTTTTAATTTAATTATTCGGGTGAGCGATTCTTTCATTAGACTCGGTTCGAAGAAAATTACTAAAAAGGGCGCGTATAGAATGATCTCTCTTCTTTTAGAGCTTAGACATTACAAGGATTCCAAAATACAATGTACACGTGCTTCAGAAGAACCACGTACTCTGAAATAAAATCGGTCAAAGCTCCTGGAAAATCATTAGCTGAGACCGCTTTAAAAGATTGGCTGGAAGGGTAGTAGATTTTAACCTCACGAAAAGATTGACCTCAAATGTGTAAAACTAACCGTAAATCGGCTAAATAAAATGAAAATAAATAACCTGACGTGTTCTGATGTGGCCATACACTTGACTTTACCATACAACCTGGCCCCTCACTTATATTTAATATTTAATAAAATGATTTATAATCATGTAAGGGAGGGGGAGGGGGGTTAGTTTTTGCATTTTTAGTCTCCTGGGGGCCCACTGATTATGTATACAAAATTTGGTTGAGTTTGGTAAATGGCCAAGATTTTCATTTTTTGACCCCCCCCCCCCCCCCCCCCCATTTTGGGCGATTAGTTTTTGCATTTTTAGACTTCTGGGGTCTGATTATATATAGAAAATTTGGTTGAGTTTGCTCAAATGGCCTAGATTTTTAATTTTTAACCACCCCTCCACCCCCCTTAATTTTGGGTCGATATGCACCAAAATCTAATCAGCTCTTAATCTCAATGGACCAAAACTATGTGTGAAATTTGGTTTCGATATTCACACTAGTTTTTGAGCTAGCTCGTCCACAAATTTGGTAACGCACAGACCAACTAACTAACTAACAGACAGCACACCACAAATGGCCTAGATTTTTAATTTTTAACCCCCCTCCACCCCCCTTAATTTTGTATCGATATTCACCAAAATCTTATCAGTTCTTATCTTAAGCTCAATAGACCAAAACTACGTGTGAAATTTGGTTTTGATATTCACACTAGTTTTTGAGCTAGCTCGTCCACAAAAGTTTAGAAACGCACAGACTAACAGACATTTTGACAAAACAATTATTATCTCGAAAAATATAATTTTTTCGATGTTCTCTTATAAGAACTTTTTTGTAGACCAAAATGCCATGGTTTTGCTCAATTTTTTTAATCAAAATAGTTTCAGCCGTTTTTGAGATATTTTGAAAAAAAAAAGAAGGAAAAAAACACTTTTTTCATGGACGATTACAATACTTGACCATACCCTGTATGGCAAAGTAAAAATAAAATTTAATTAAATCTGTTATTTTAAGAAGAGTTTTCGCCTAATATGAACTTGTATTTTTGTTATTAATGAAAAATTCTACTGTTATCCTATAGATCCGGAATGGAATGGATAATTTTCAATTATATGTCAAAAGGTTTCTGTTTATCCCCTTGGGAATCGAACCCGGGTGCCAAAATTATCACTTTGGGCCTAGTGACTCTCTGTGAGGCACCTATATAACTTAAAATTATTCATCCGATCTTGGATCTAGTGTCTGAGACTTTTTTAAACGAAAGAGAAATTTAAAATCTACCACTTTAGCCATTTTGAACTTATATTCAATTTGGGGAAACTCATCCCACACCAGTGGGAGCCAGTTAAAATTTTAACTGGCTTCTAGCTAAGTAAAGAACGAAAATTTTCAATATCCATACGGTATTGACCCCATGAAAAATAATATTTATAATAAAAAAAGACTGATGATGAAGACCAAGTCTTCGAAACTATAGCCTCAAACAAATAAATAATATATATACAGATATATAATTTCGATATATGTGTCTGTATGTTTATTTGCATCAAGCAGAGGACAACCTCTTTGTTTCTCTTTGTCAATTCTGTAGTATTCGCGGGCTGGATGGAAATGTTTCATGGGCCGGATTTGGCCCGCGGGTTAAGTTTGTGGACCACTAGATCACTTGGCCTTGTAGGTGAAATTTTGTTAATCAGAAATTTTTAGATTCAATAGCAAATCGAGATCCTATTAGTGTCGTTACAATAATGTCTGTGAGAGCAATGTATTATAGCTGGTAAACTAACTAAAATACAAAATTGAAATTTACTACTTATATGAAATCATTTTTCCCCAATTCAAAAATCAAGTGATTTCGGCGAGGGCCCATTTTGTAGTCCCAAAAATAAAAATATTTTTTTTATGATAGGGTGTGAGGTATCTCTGCAAACTAATACCATTTGAATTTTACCAACAATGGTATGAGTTTGTTTTGTGACCAGTTCACTACTAAAACAAAACGAAAAACATCCAAATGGGTATTTGAACCCATGATAAATAACAGATAAAATATTATTAATTAAAAAGACTGATGGTCAAGGTCAAACCTTTAAAAGTATGGACTTCTGTTCTTAGTAATACGGGACTTACAATAATATGTCTGTCAGAGCAATGTTGCTTGTAAACTAAATAAGCTACATACTTGAAATTTACAAGTTATAGGTTATCATTTTACTCGAAATCAAAAATCGAATATATCAAATAATATATTCGTCGTTATACAGTATTAATAAGTTGTTGTAGGGAAATAAGGATACTAGTTTATGCAAATAATTTTTATTTTTTGCCAACGTTTCGTCAACTTTGTTGACTTCCTCAGGGCTCTAAAAAATGAAAGACCTCAATTAGTACATGTTATAACAATTTCAAATCAAAAACAAACTTTGATCTCAAACCAACTCAATACATACAAAAACAAATCAATACACACACAAAAACTCTTTTTACATACCAAACAAATTAACTTCTTTGCATATTTGTCATTCTATTAATATTCATTCTTAGCAAACACATAAGGCCAGTCATCGAACAGATTGAAAATATTTTCCTATTTAAATCTTAAAATATCTTTCTTTGTTCTTTTTAACCGAATTCAAAAAAAGGGGAGGTAATCAATTCGACTGAATTTTTTTGTGTCTATGTTACCTGATTTCTTCGCCAATTATGAACCGATTTTGATGATTTTTTTGCATTGGGTTCAGTATAGTTTCTGATTGGAACCACATAAATTTCATTGGTATTAGACCTTTTATTGTTATGTATGTTCGCGCATAACTTCTTTGTTTATGAACCGATTTTAATTATTCTTTCTGCGTTTGGATCAGTATAGCTCCAAAATAGTCAAGATACCTAACTATTTATTTATTTATTTATTTATTTTATGTATGTAACTTCTTTGTTTATGAACCGATTTTAATGATTCTTTCTGCGTTTGGATCAGTATAGTTCCAACTTACATGAAATCACTTTTTGAAGTCGGTGTTAAACACGAGTTTACCCGCCAAACGTACTAAGTAAGATCAAATACTGTATATACCATATATACAGTATTTGGTAAGATCCGTCGAGTTTGATTCATAAAATGTATATGTTTGACACCGACTTTAAAAAGTGATTTCATGTTAATATTTCGTCGTTTAGTTGTAACTAAATTAGATAATTATTTTATACCTTTTAGTGCATTTATTTGATTTTTGAGTTCTTATTATTTTATTTGTTGAAATTAATTTTTTTGAAGTCGATTTTTTTTTTTTTTTTTATAAAAATTATTTTCTATATATATATTTTTTTCACGAGCTTTTTGTGCGTGCCTTCGGCACGCCCTCGAAGCTCAGCCCTCCGGGCTGGTGCCCTGGCGGGCAGCGTCTCGGTCAAAAATTTTTATTCCTCTTAAAAAACCACACTCCAAATGTATACCGGTAAACTACCGATAATACATCGTCTCTTAAAAGTTTCGCCTCTTTAACTTTTGAGTGGCGAGGGGGGGGGGGGGAGGAATAATGATCAATATATTTAATGTTTCTTAATTTAAAATGAATTGGAGTCTTTCATTTCAAAATTCGAGTCCAAATTAGAAATTAGAATTTCAAATTTGCCTGGTTAATGAAAATCGATTGGAGCCATCAGCTTAAAATCCGCACTGACAATTATATTTCAAATTTGCCTCGTTAATTAATATATATTTAATGTTTCTTAATTTAAAATCTATTGGTGTTTTTTCATTTTCATTCGAGTTCAAATGAATACAATATTATCTCGACACAAAGTCCAAATCAAAAATATCTAGTTTTAGTAAGAGAAATCAAGATATAAATATTAATGTCGCAATGGTGTAATCGCTAGAGCCAATGACCATAGTTCAAGAGTTCGTCGGTTCGATTCTAGGCAAGAGCGTAATTTTTTTAGAGAAATTTCTCTAAGCGTTGTTACAAATTAATCTAGACGAATATTATATAGTATTATATTTTCTCTCAAAACGAAAAACGAAAAAACACCAGATACACAAACACATTATATACACTTCTTAGTTTTTATAAATGACAATAGCCAATCTATTAATTATAGGACCAAGTTATAATTTATCTCACCTAACAAATGCTTTATTTTTATCATTGTATTTTTTTAACAATAAGCTATAAGTTGCACAAAGTCACCTGCGTGTCCTTTCTGAAATTCACTGTATCACTCAAGGTGTGTTATAACATGTACTAATTGAGGCCTTTCATTTTTAGAGCCCCGAGGAAGTCAACAAAGTTGACGAAACGTTGGCAAAAAATAAACATTATTTTCATAAGCTATTGTCCTTATTTCCATACAACAACTTATTAATTTAATCGATGGACATAAATAATCAAAATAGTTATACAGTATGTATATTTGTATATGTATCGATTAAATGACAACCTCAGTGATTTCTTTCTATAATATAAATGCTGTTGCTATGTTTGAATATTGCACACGAATCCACTCCGGTCGCATTTATTTTTAAAGTTGTTTTTAATTATTTCATAAATAGTCCAAGTCTGCGAAAATGTAAAAAAAAGACTGGTTCGTTAGAAACACAGGAAGTTTGAAAAGCATTACTCTAGAACTGGTTTTAAATTGTTTTCTTATAGATATTTTTGAGAATGATTATGGTTGTGCTCTTGTATCATTTACTGAATATAAATATATTAGATTTTTATTTTATTTTACAGATTGTTTCACGTTACTAAATCAATGTAAGTACATGTTCTTTATTTACATTTCATAAAGTAATACTATTATAAAAATTTCTTTTTATTTTTTAGGAGTTTGTAGGTGAAGAGGGGGGCAGACTTCCTGAACCTCCTCTCCTGGCTACATGTCTGCATTTATATCAATGAAGGTTAATACCTAATATTATATGGCAATTTTATTAGGACGAGAATTAAGGTAGTTCTTTCATAAATGCAAATATTTAAGAAGTTTACATATGGTAGATAGGGAAAGGGTGGGGGAAATGATCATTATTTTATTTTTATTTTTCATTGAAGGACTTTCACTACCATCTTGATAAAAAACTAATATTTGTTAGAATAATATATTTGGAGTAACTTAAAAAAAAATTGAAATTATTTACCACGTAGTTTTGATAAAAAACAAAAAAATCATATTTGGGCGACTATTTTTAGTGGAGGGGATATAAGATCAAAATGTCTTGGAAACGATCCGGCAAGTATGTGTGTATCCATATAGAGATTTCGTAGTGTGAGTGGTACAGTCAAGTTAAAAAAAACATAACCTAAAATTTTAGTTCTGTTCATATTTATAGAGTGGTTACGAGGCTAAAAATTGTTGTGTGGATTATCGCGAAAGAACCTCCTTAATTAAAAAACTCATTTCTAAACAAATTTTTTGTGTTTATGGGAATTACGATAGCCCAAGATAGAAAAATCATAGAAAGTTTGTTTTATAGTACCGAAATATTTGTATTTATAAAACGAATAACTAATTAGATCTTTCTAGGGCTTTCTAGCTTCAGATTTTTCTATTAAGGAGGTTCGGGACAACTTATCTATCTGGTTGATCTTCGAAAAAATCTGCTGTATTTCTGCAGAGTGACAACTTCTGCTTACTAAATTTTTTAATAAAAAAAAAAATTGTTAATAATGAGGTTAATTTCGAATAAAAATCTTTGTTTTGATAATATTAATAAAAATAATATTGAGATAAATTTTTTCTCATTATAAATACATTTATTTAAAATAAAAACGATTTCAATAAATACAGTTGTTGACTGCAAATAACTTTTTATTTTTTATATTTATGAATAACTAATTAACTAGACTGTCAAATCTATTGAAAAATGTATCCTTTGATTTATAAAAGTTGAATTATTGATCAGTATATGTTGAAGGAGACAATAAAAGAGTGTGTCTTCTGCTGGAATTATAAATTTTATTTATTTATAACGAGACTATAGTTTCGAGGGCTTTGCCCTCTTCATCAGTCTATTGCAATGTATTCACAGGAATTGATTTGTGAATGAAAGGTTAACATTTTTCATGTGGTAAGGTTATAAATTACATAGAGTGGGCAAGTTAAGAATTGACACTTATACTTGTTTTATTATTTTGACTGTAGTTGGCGTTCGTGAAGTTTATATTTTAGCAGCTATTTTTAAAATAAAGCTTTCGGGAATTTCTATTTTACGATTTAAGAATTTTTTTGGTGAATTATTGTATGATTTTAAAATTTCTAACGATTCGAAAATACTAATTTTTAAGGGATCTAATTCTGATCTAATTAATTTAATATTTGATTCATCTGGAAAACAATGTTTCTCGGAAATTAAATGGTCTGCAAATGCACTATGCCCTGAAGCCCCTTTAAAAATCCTTTTGTGTTCCGAAACGATCAGTATATGGTGTAATTTGTATAGAAGTTATAGCCCTTTTAAAAGCTCGGTCCATTCACTTCCATGTTGAAAGGACAATTTTCAATCATTTATTTCTCGTTAATGGGACAGACGATCAACTACAAATTTATAAATAAATATTTAATACATTAAATTAGAGAATTTTCTTATAAGTAAAAATGATAAACATAAAAAATGACATCCAACCCCCATTAAATAATGTAGAAAATCAGAAAAAATAGAATTGTTATAGCTTGTGAAAGTTGTAGCTAATGAGCTGAAATTTGGTAAACAAGTTAATTATTTAATGGAAGGTAGTCCAAGAATAAATAAAAAGTTGATTCCCAATAAAAGGGTATTTATTGTCAAGTTTTCTTTTTTACAGCTTTTGAACCAACGTTTCAGAGGATATTTCCCAAACAAAGGAAGGATATTATAATTTTTGTCGATTCAAAATTGTAAATAATTTTTATAAAAAAAAAAAAATAAATAAAACAGACTTCAAAAAACTTAAATGCAACAAATAAAATAATAATAACTTAAAAATAAAATAAAATCCACTAAAAGGTATAAAATAATTATCTTATTTAATTACAACTAAACGACGAAATATTAACATGAAATTACTTTTTGAAGTCGGTGCCAAACAAACTATACCTATAAGCGAGCGTACCCGCCAAACGTACTAAGTAAGATCCGTCAAGTGCGATTCATAAAATGTATATGTTTGGCACCGACTTCAAAAAATAATTTCATGTTAATATTTCGTCGTTTAGTTGTAACTAAATAAGATAATTATTTTATACCTTTTAGTGGACTTTATTTTATTTTTAAGTTATTATTATTTTATTTGTTGCATTTAACTTTTTTGAAGTCGGTTTTATTTATTTTTTTATAAAAATTAATTTTATTTTTATTTTTTTAGTGATGTTATTAATAGTGACTTAATATAATACCTTGCATGCATCTCGTAAGAGAAAGCGTCAGGTGAATGAATCAGAAAATGATAATAAAATTCAATTCATAAATATAGAAATTCTCTCGAAACGTTTGCGGGTTTTAAATGAATGTTATAAGATTTTTTTTATAAAAGATTTTATTTATCATAATTTCGATTATTTGCTCATAAGAATTGGAGATTTACGTTATTTCGTCGTTGATCATATCGTCAGAACTTGACCAAATTAATATTCCTAAGATACCTCCTTTCCAATAAAAAAAGAATCACCGAAATCGGTTCATAAACAAAGAAGTTAGGCCGGAACATACTTAACAAAAAAGGTCTAATATCAATGAAAAAAAGGGACCAATCGGAAGCTAGACTGAACCCAATGCAAAAAAAATCATCAAAATCGGTTCACAATTGGCGAAGATATGAGGTAACATAGACAAAAAAAAAATTCAGTCGAATTGAGAACCTCCTCCTTTTTTGAAGTCGGTTAAAAAAACAATTTTTATTAAATCTTTTTTATTAGGAATGGTTTTTTATTTTTTTTTATTTATTCATTAACTGCCTTCCATTAAATCCTTCATTATACTAATATCTACCAGCCGTCCCCGAGGCAAAACTTTTAATTTATAAGCTTCCTTTGTGCCAAATTTTAGCTTTTTGCCTCAAACCATTCTCTGAAATAATATAAAATTGCTGCGATCTTAATCGAGCTTGAAAGTTTTCACTTGCTTTGCAAGTGTTTTGTATCAAACTATCTACTTAAAGCTTTCTCAAAGTTTGAAGCAAGTAACTTGATAATTATATGTTGCATAACTAGTTATCAGCACGCCCCTCTTCTTTTATCTAAAATGAAATAGAAAAATTTGCTAATTCAATGAAAAAATCAGTTTTTAAATTGTAGAAAAATAATCCGATTTGGTCATTCTTATAATACTTTACTTGTTAACTTTTACGAGCCCCGTCCCATCTCAAATGGCCCACCAATATTTTTTCTTTTTAAATAAAATTATGCTAATTCACGGTAAATTTAATTTAAATATTTATTTTTATTATCATTTTGAACAACATTTTAAACAATTTAAAACATTTTTAAATGAATTTAACTTTAAAGGACATCATAGATATTAGTTGAAATATTTTTACATTGCATATCAGAGAGGTTCGTCCCCTTAGGAATCGAACCCAAGCGCTAACTAAGCTTGCCGGGCCAGTAGCCAAACCCTTAAGACGAAACTCTCTCTGACATACAACATATATAATTATTATAACTAGATTTTTAAAACATTTTATTGTAACATTTAACTTAAAATTATTTTTTAATTGTTAAAAACAAGGAAAACATACAAAATCCAAAACCTTTACCACTGTGTGACGTCGCCTTTATTTTTAATTACGGCTTGAATTCTTTTGGGCAACGTACTTATTAAGTTTTGACTCTCATCTTGAGTGAAAGTATCCCAAATATTTTGAAGTTTGTGTTTTAATTCGACTACGTTTCTTCGCTGGTTGTATTTGTAATAGATTTTTCATTGTGTGCCAAAGATTTTCTATTGGTGACAAGTCGGGACTGTTTGCCACCCACTCCAAAAGTGGAAGATTATGATCAGAAAGCCATTTTAAAGATTTTCTTGATGTATGCCAGGCCGCCCCGTCTTGTTGGAACACAAAATTATTATTATTCTACAATGCTTCTGCCATTGTTGGAAGTAACGATTTTTTTTAAATCTCTAAATATTTATTGGTGTTTACAATTCCATCAATGAAGTGAAGTTTTCCAACACCTCTAGCAGACATTGAACCCCATACCATAACTGAAGCAGGAAATTTTACTTTCTTTTTTAAACAAACTGAATTGAAAGCTTCATTTTTCTGACCAATAACTCTGCTTCGATTGTCCCTAACACAAACTTCAAAACGAGACTTATCACTCCAATGGACACTAGTCCATTCATCACTTGTCCAATTAATGTGACTTTTAGCCCATTTAAGCCGTTTTTTCTTTTGTTTTAATGTCAAGAATGGCTTTCCTTTGGCCTAAATAAATTAGTAAAATTACAAAAAAAAAATTTTGGAATAAGTTGCAATAAAATTACCTTGTAAGTTTTAAAACCTAACTTAAGGGGTTCTCTATGGCACGTGGATCTTGAAACACTTCGCCCCACAGAATCGTTCCAAAGAACAGATAATTCACCATAGTTCGAACGCTTGTTTTTTCTAATAATCTTCTTCAATGCCCGTCTACCAGCATCTGATATTTTGGATTATGGTAGCTATTGTACCCGTTGTTTTATAAACTCGAATAATATTTCTGACAGTAAACTTTGATAAATTAACTAGATCGCCAATTTCCGCGTTTGATTTTCCCTTTTTAAATAAATTGATAATAATTGATCGAATTTTTTCATCAACAACCTTTCCACCAGTCATTTTTACTAATAATAAACAAAACAAACTTTCTTTTGTTGGAAAAAGGCAAAGCCTACTTGATTATTTCACATATTCAAAGATTCTTAAAAAAAAAAAAAATCGTGAAAAGCAAAGAACTAATTTTTACTGTATATAAAAATATGTTTTTAACAATTAAAAAATAATTTTAAGTTAAGTGTTACAATAAAATGTTTTAAATTGTTTAAAATGTTGTTCCAAATGATAATAAAAATAAATATTTAAATTAAATTTACCGTGAATTAGCATAATTTTATTTAAAAAGAAAAAATATTGGTGGGCCAATTGAGATAGGACGGGGCTCGTAATTTTGAATATGGCCATTATAGCCCTAAGTGTTCTTCAAATTGATATTAAATAAATATTTAATAAATTTCTAATTACTGTTTATTTTTCTAACAATTTTTTATGGGATTTTCAGATCCATTTGTCCCATAAAACAATGGAATATAATTCAAGAGATTAATATAAAAAAAAAAATACGAAAAATTAATCAAAAGACTTTAATTATGTATATAATAATAAAGAACCACTAGGAATTAAATCTTTTTGTTAAAGTATGTGGAAATTTTACGTTTTCATTAATTTCAATTTACTCAGCATTTATTTTATAACCGCACACACAGAAGAATATAATATTTCCACTATAATAAATAATAATAATTCAAGTTTTCAAATAGAATTAGATATTGATCAATACAACCTTTCTCTATATACTGATTATAATTATACGTTGGAATTATCAGAACAAGAGAGACAAGAAATTAATAATAGTTCCTGTGAAGATGATCTTGCAAAGTTTCCAGTTAACCAATGGATAAAATATGGCTGGTTTTCTATGGAAGATAAAACCATGATTAATAAGCATTGGGTGAAATTCACTCCGCCATCTGATCAAGCACACTACTTTCTAGCAGCACTTTACGCATTCATCTTCTTGATAGGATGCTCTGGCAATTTGATTGTAATCTTCATGTTTATCAGGTAATAAATAGTTCATTTACTTTATTCAAATTATATATGTATTAAGTAAGACATCATCTACCGCTTAAGATGTATTCTTAAACAACTAAATGCTAAACGAAACCAAGTCGATAATATTATCTCGAGAAACCCGCAGTAACTCCTAAATATCCTGCTCATTACATGTCCTAATCTAACAATCGATTTTTTTGTCTTCTTCCACTTAATTCGTGACATTTGTCAGTTAGTCTTTCTTCTTCCACTACAGGATTTAGGCCTTCCTAATCAATTTTTTTTTTCTTTTGTGATATTGATGTGAGAAGGAGATACACCAAAAAAGGTAGGTACATCCCCTAAAGGCTTGGGTTGGTCCCACCATCGTGAAAAAAGAAGAGGGGATTTTATGGGCTGGGTAGGAGTCGAAAGTATCTGTGGATGTGGATCTTAAACAGCTGCAGGTTTTAAGTAAAGACCGCTTCACACGAGACATTTTCTCGTACTTGTTCCTTACTTGTTCGGCTAACTGAAAATTTGGAGGCATGAAGAGGGTCGAAATGACGTCACTCCGGACTATCTTACTAGCATGCTTTCTTGATTCAAAAGATAAACCATGTTCTAAAAAAAAAGTTAAGCTACTTTATTCTTGTAGTAGCAGCCAATCGGAAAGCATTATTTGAGATGGGCATTGGCACAATACATCAGCTGATATCACAGAACAGCTGATATTTTGTTTTTCAATGTTCAACTCTTTACTGCAATGAATAAAAAGAATATACCTTCCAAATTCTAAAAGTGGACTCAAGAACAAATTGAAATATTAATTGATGCCTTTAAAGATGAGCAGTGTTTATATGCATTCATTGTCTGGACTGACACTTGCGCGCGCAACCTAGCCGGCCAACTTGAATCAATTTCTGAAAAAGCTTCGTATGAACCCAACAGGTGAAAAATCAGCCTGACTGAACTATCTTCAAATTGCAAGTAGGGCGAACAAGTTAGAAACAAGTAACAGAAAAAGCCTCGTGTGCACCAGCATTAAGACGGTGGCTGGAAGTGAGTTCCAGTCTTTAGAGTTCATATGAATAAAAGAGTTGGCGAAAGCGCTGGCTCGATTTCTATCCAATTTCACAGCGAAGCGGTGCTGAGCGTTCGAAAACCGTGTATTTCTAGTAAAGAGGGCTTTAGGGGGAATAATTGATTTCAGCTCGACTGAACAGACACCATGATAGTTTCTGTAGTACAGGGAAAGAGCAGAAACTGTTCTTCGGTGAGCCAGGGATTTCCACTGCTCCCTATCCTGGGCTGGTTGGGGCCACCTTCTACCAGTTAGAAGTTCGATATCGTTTTCCTATTTCATGAGTAGTCTTATTATTTCTCTCTTTCTGGACCTTGGTTTCTAATCTCCAATTCTTGAAGTCCATCATTCAATTGTTTAGCAAATGTCCTGCCCGATTCCACTCAAGTTCTAAAACACGCCTAAAATGATGTCGGTTAATTTGGTCATGGCTCTTATCTCTTCATTGTTTATACGATCACGGAGAAATCTCGGTGATTTATCAATTTTTTAAGCTTCAAGTAGACCGCGTTATATCGAATCTGCGTTAATCCAGTTAGGTCTAAATATATAATTATATTCAGATCACTTTGAATAAGATCGGTTAGATTCAATATATTTAGAAATATAGTCTTTATCCAATAATCTGTTTCAAAATGGCGACCATTTAAGATTGAACTGTTTTTTAGTTATTTTCATTTAAAAATTCAATTTAATCGGTCATACCGTTCTAAAGATATAAATTATTTAGTAAAACAAAACAAAATGTGGGATAGCTAGTAAAATGAAGCGTTTCTGGACATATCTTTATTTTTACGCAAATAACCACCCCCTGAATTATCTTATTCCATTACAGATACACCCTGTATAATAGAAGAGGATGAAACGTGCCCTAATATCGTGTACACCTACTTCCACTTCCACTTTCATTTCCAAGTAGAAGGTTCAACAGATGTAGAAGCATTATCTAATGAATTCCAAAATAATTACACATAATTCCAAAGACGTGTACACCTAATTCCAATCGCGGTTCACTATTGTTCAGCCCTATGGCCTCTAGAAACTAAAACTCTGTTGTGAACTACATACAATCCTCAGTTGTTCAAGACCCGCATCGAAAACTTTTTCTTCAACTCCAACCCAGCCTCTAAATTATCTTCCTATCTTCCACACCTTTTTTTCATCTTTTTGTTGTAACTCCTTATATGAAATATAAATATCTAGTGATCTAGGCTATTAACCTTTATTAAGGCGATATTTTGGGAAATGATTTATTTTAGCCACTACTATCGTCGATCAAGAAACCCTCACTTTCAAAACATCGTGTATATTTAGATCAAAAGTTCAAATTGCCGATCGAAGCAGACTTTGAATTTTTTATAATAAAAATAATCAATGACAACTTGGATTTAGTTGATGAAACTCTTTCGTGATTTCTTAGATCATCATTAAGATACATTTTTTTTGTTTAAACAATATTTCATTTTTAGGTGTAAATCTTTACGCACAGCTGGTAATATTCTTATATGCAATCTCGCTTTAAGCGATTTCACTCTTTTAGCTGTCATGCCTTTTTTCATCTACAATAGCATTTTAAGAGGACCAGCAATTGGGTTTTATGGTCAGTATATTTTTTATTTAATATCATAAGTTTAATTTATTTAGCTTTGCTGTGTGGTGAAGATTGAAATTGTTCAGGAAAACAGTAGTATTTTTTGCATTGTATTTTCTAAATATTTCAAAACGAATGAAACAATTTTTTTTAATTCTCTAAAAAATTAAGGTCTACAAAAAGTTTTATATAGTGGAAGCCGAGAAAATATTTTTATTTTATTTATTTATTGGTTTTTATAAACTAAGAAAAAATAACAATTTAGACAGATTATTATTTAAATACTTCTGCATCGATTGGTGGCAAAACGAAATTTATGAGCAATATAGTTCCGAAGATATTAAATTCCAAAGATTGAGTTTTTCAGACTCTTAGCTAAGGCGCACACTGAGCTGCGTCACGCAGGTGACGCAGCGTAGTGCAGGAAAAAAACACTGCTTCGCACAGTGTACGCGCACATTGAGAAACAGTTTGGGGCAGCAGGTCGACGAAAGCAAAGAAGTAAAATAACCTCCTTACGCGAAACATTTATTTTGTAAAAAAATATAAAACACTAGCTGAGAAGCCCGCCTTCGCCCTTTCTACCCATTTCACCACCACACCCACCTCGGACCCCCAGCATTCCACCCCCGAACCCCCACGCAGCACCCCAATCCCATTCCACCTTCGCACCCACCCTGCATCCCACTATGCACCCTTCCCACCCATTTCACCCCCACCCCAACCCCGGGGCCCCTGCATTCCACCCCGGCACCCAATTTTTGCATTTTTAGCCTTCTAGTGACCCACAGATTATGTATACAAAATTTGGTTGAGTTTACTCCAAGGTCAAGAATTTTCATTTTTGAGCCTCTCTCCCCCCTCCCCATTTTGGGTGGTTAGTTTTTGCATTTTTAGACTTCTGGGAGTCCACAGAATATGTATGCAAAATTTGGTTGAGTTTGCTCCAAGGTCAAGAATTTTCATTTTTTGAGCCTCCGGGGGTCAAGAATTTTCATTTTTGAGCCTCCCCCCATTTTGGATGGTTAAGCTTTTTGCTATTGTGTTTTTTATTTATACCTCTTCAAAATGTGGTAGATCTTTACGCCCCACCCTGTAAATGAAAATTAAAAATAAAATATTTAAATTTTTTTTTTTTTTTTTTATAAATTTTATTAAACCAATTATTTTACATGAATTAATGTATACCTACATTGTATTTTAGCTTAGACTCCGGAGATTACTTCTCCACCATCGAGTGTCCTTGATCATCTTTTTAGTCCTTCTTTTTAATAAGAGGAAAAAACTAATTAAATAAAAAAACCTCTTTTCCGATAATTATTCCAATTCCTTTTGTTCAATCGTTTTTCCAATATTAAAATTTCCTAATTTTAATAGATATATAATGATATTTGTTGTAAAATATTTGTGGGTTTTAAAATAAAAAAACCAATTAAAAAATAAAAAACTGCGCCCTGCGTGAAGAAGTTTCTGTGGCGTCTCCACAAGTGGACGCAGTCGGCACGTGGGGCAGGACTGTGCTGCGTTTTAAAAAGCGCGCCTCTACTTGAAAAAATTGTCCACAAAAAATGCACTGGCTGCGCTGCGGAGCTGCGTCTCCAGTGTGCGCCCGGCCTTATTGCACTATACGGGATATCGGAAAGTTTAGATGCATATTTAATTATAATTAAGAAACTCTTCTTACCAGTGTTATAAAAAACTAAACCAACATTAAACAATAACTAATACATTTTTTAAGAAAATTTTAATTCATCGTTACAACACAGTTACTGAGATAATAATGATAGTCCAGTCATTTGGTTCTAAAAAAAGAGGTTACCTGGAAAATTTTCTAAAATGCTAGATATCTATAAATCTAAGAGTTTTATCAAAACAATGGTCCAAGTAAACCTTCAAGTAAATAAAATCTCCTAGGGAACGAGATAGAAATCAAGTTCCTAGGATGAGTGGTTTTCATTTTATTAATGAAAAACTCCGATTTTTTTTATAATTTACAAATGTAATCAGTTAAGATTAAATGTCACGGGTTGGCGTATATATATAATTGTTTGCGGGGCTCGTACGCCAACATTATTAATTTTTCGAAAAAAAAGGTTCTTACATAAATTGTAGGAAATTTTCTCTAGTTTCATTTCGTATATAAATGTTTTTATAGTGAAATGAGTCGGAAGGGAGATATTGTCAAAAAACTGCTTTTAGGCGCCATTTTTCCATTATGGCGGCTAGAATGGCAAAGTTGAAATTCGGAAAGATAATCTATAAAACTATTCATTTTCAAAACTCCCAGAAAACTTTCCAGGTAACCTCTTTTTACTTTACCATACAGGGTATGGTCAAGTATTGTAATCGTGCATGAAAAAATGGTTTTTTTCCTTCTTTTTTTCAAAATATCTCAAAAACGGCTGAATCTATTTTGATTAAAAAAATTGAGCAAAACCATGGAATTTCGGTCTACAAAAAAGCTCTTACAAGTGAACATCGAAAAATTATATTTTTCGAGATAATAATTGTTTTGTCAAAATGTCTGTTTGTCTGTCTGGTTGTCTGGTTGGGTGTCCGTTCGTCTGTGCGTTACCAAATTTTTGTGGACGAGCTATCTCAAAAACTAGTTTGAATATCGAAACCAAATTTCACACGTAGTTTTCGTCCATTGAGATCAAGAGCTGATTAAATTTTGGTGCATATCGACCCAAAATTAAGGCGGTGGAAGGGGGTTAAAAATAAAAAATCTAGGCCATTTGATCAAACTGAACTAAATTTTGTAAACATAATAAGTGGACTCCCAGAAGTCAAAAAATGCAAAAACTAACAGCCCCCAATGGGGGGGGGGGGGGTGTCAAAAAATGAAAATCTTGGCCATTTGATCAAACTGAACCAAATTTTGTATGCATAATCAGTGGGACCCCAGAAGTATAAAAATGCAAAAACAAACCCCCCCTCCCCCAACATGATTATAAATAATTTTAGGGGCCAGGTTGTATGGTAAAGTCAAGTGGATGGCCATATCAGAACACGTCAGCTTATTTTAGAACCAAATGACTGGACTATCATTATTATCTCAGAAACAGTGTTGTAACTCTAAATTAAAATTTTCTTAAAAAATGTATAAGTTATTGTTTAATGTTGGTTTAGTTTTTTATAACAATGGTAAGAAGAGTTTCTTAATTATAATTAAATATGTATGAAAACTTTCCGCTATCCCGTATAGTACAATGTATAAGAGTCTGAAAAATTCTATCTTTGGAATTTAATATCTCCGGAACTAAATTGTTCATAAATTTCGTTTTGTCACCAATCGATGCAGAAGTATTTAACTAATAATCTGTCTTAATTTCAAAAAAATCCTAAGAAAACACATTTGGTGAAACAACTAACTTAAGTAATTTACAGATATTTTTTATATTTTCATATGCATGTGATTGTGTGCATATTGGTGTAGGGGGAAGATTATATCCTGGCCAGCTTTTATGCTTGGCAGGGCTCAAGCCCGGTCTATTTGTTCGTAGTCAAGGATCCTAGCCACTCGACCAACATGACCCCCATATTTTAAGATTGAGTTGATATTAGCTTCTCTTGAGAAATCAATGGAAGGTATTCCGTTTTTCAAGTTTACATGCTTAGAATAAGTGGTTAATTGTAAAAAAAAAAGATTTTTTTATTCTTGAAATAATCACCGCGTACCCTCATGTATCGACCCGCGTACCCCCTGGAATCCAAATCACGCTAGATTCTTATATACAGCCTAGTTTACACGGACTTAGTACTTGCCATTAGTACTATTCCATTTACTAAGCACTTAGCAGACTAACTGATTAGAAGTGGTTCACACTCTCTTCTAACCACTCTGATTAGTGTATAGTGAAAGCTGCAAGATGGCAATTCGTGTTATCAATATACAGGGTGGGCCATAAAGATCTACCACATTTTGAAGTAATATAAAAAATGAAAAAATTTAACTAGAAAAAAATTGAATATATTTTTGAAAAGAACATAATGTTTGTTATAATGTTTAAAACACATTAAAAAAAAAATTATGTTCTTTTCAAAAATATATAAAGTTTTTTCTAGTTAAATCTTTTCATTTTTTATACCTCTTCATAATGTGGTATATCTTTATGCCCCACCCTGTATGTGCTACTTGCCATTAGTAAATAGAAACCATTTCTATTCACTCGCACTTGCCACTCTACTAATACTAACCACTTATTGTGGGTTTACACGACACAAAATTAGTGCGAGTGGTTAGTACTAATGCTTAGTACTAAGCTCGTGTAAACTATCCTTACTCTAATTAGGTATTTTTTCATTTAATTAAATTAAGAATCGAAGCAGTTTTGGTCTTAGACCATCTAGCGCCCTTGGGCGAATTTTAATTGGCGGCCCTTGTAAGGAATAAGTATTTCGTTAAATTGCAGTTTGGTTCTTTAATGTAATAAAAATTTTAATATTCACGTTTACTATTATTAGACATCGGGTTTATTCTCACATTATTATAAAGTTCCGTAATTTTTTGATTCAGTTAAAAGCGATTTATTAATATTATTTTTGATTTGAAATCAGGTGGAAGGGTCGATTTTTAATGGCAGCCAAAATAAAATAAAATTTAATTTGTATTTTTACAAACGTTTACACCTGGTATGGCCATCACCAAGACCAATCACTGGCCACAAAGTTTTGAATGTAATTGTAATTAAAAATAATATTAATATACACCGAGGTTCTTTCGTTGACCCTTTTAAATCCTGAAGAAGGAGATACGATCCTTCGAATTGTTGGATTTACTAAGAGAATTACCATAAATTGATATTCTAATAAATTATTTTATAGAAAAATACCTTTAATTAAATTGAAAAATTCTAATATATAATAATATTTGTAATGATCTATTAGTGGAATTTAAAATAAAAAAAAAAACAATTAATTTTATTAAAAGAAAATTGAAAAAATATAATCATACATTTTTATTCAAGCCACCACCTGTGAATAATTATTTCAATTAACAAAAACCCATAAAAACAACTTAGCCGAAGATATGACCTTGACAGATCGAATTGTCAACACAAAAACCCACTAACCCGTGAATTTCATCCAAATCGTTAGAGCCGTTTTCGAGAAACCGATTATATATATACAAGAATTCCTCATTTAATAATATAAGATCACTAAAATAGCAAAACATTTATTTTATGAAAACTTTTTGTACTTTCTTTTCGGCAATGTTTCTTATTAGATCTCTAAAACCAAATTCCAAATACAGTTTATACTCCAATAATATCGACTTCACTGGGCTTTAGCGCCCTTGGTATAGGCACCCACTTGCCCCCCTCCCACTCCAAAGACCGGCACTGATTCGAAGAAATGTTATAATGATAATTGTTTAAATTTAAAGTTTTTTTTGTCGAGGGTAGCAGAATTTTTATATATTGAAGAAGACAATAAAAGAGTGTGTCTTCTGCTGGAATTATAAATTTTCTTTATAACGAGAATATAGTTTTGAGGGCTTTGCACGCTTCATCAGTCTATTACAATTGATTCACAGGAATTAATGTAGGGATGGTAAGTGAAACACGTTGTTACGACAACATTTTGATTTTTGGTTGCAACCCTTCTTGACCAGAGAAAGGTTGACGATTTGTAGATTTATCTCGAAGAATGTTCCTCGCAGAATGGTCTTGGTAACGTGCCCGAGCGATTTGCCCTGTTTTAGTCTTGATGCTGATTTGATGGTAATTGAAGTAGGAGAGATGTATTTAAAAGAAGAGAGTATTACTTCATAATGGTTTTTTTTATTAGTTAATTATAATATATATACATTTCTTTTCGCTGATGGCTTAGAGAGCAAATTTGTGTTTCTCAACTGATTCGCATGTTCCAACACCCAACTCCAATTGACAACTGAGAACTGCCCTCAAGCAACTTCAACTGAGGACTGACTGTCCAACTCTGACTGAACTCAAGCCTGCTCGCTTGTCGAGTGGAAATCTCCCAAAAATTTCTTATTGGCTTAATTGTTAATTAGAAGGGCGTTTTTTAAAATATTGAGCCCGCCTATTTTTAGAACTTAGTCTCTGGGGAAAATTCCCACAGAAAGATGAATTTACAATCGACATGTGGTGTTAAAAGCTATCTGACAGGAATTATTTAATAACCCAAATATGACTTACTTTAAATTTATTGATGTTCAAATAAAGAAAAAGTGGAAATGTATTTTTCACTGATCTATTGTTAACAAGCACGTTTTCAGCCTTGCTACCCATCTGCCTTGCTAAAATATTACCCTTAAGAATAATTATATTTATTTTAAGGAAACATAATTCCCCGCGCACAACAACGTGTAAAACTCACTTTCCATTTATACATTAATTCCTGTGAATCAATTGTAATAGACTGATGAAGAGGGCAAAGCACTCGAAACTATAGTCTCGTTATAAATAAAATTTATAATTCCAGCAGATGACACACTCTTTTATTGTCTATTGTTTGTTAAAATGATAATTGTTTGTTTTCAATAGGTTGCCAAATTTATGGATTTCTGGGAGGTTTGAGTGGAGCTACAAGTATCCTGACACTCACCGCAATTGCTCTTGAGCGATACCAAGTGATTGCTTATCCTCTGGAGCCTCTACGACGTCGAGGTCAGCGCACCAGAGCATATGCATGTGCAGTCTTCTCCTGGTTATATGCTCTCTCGATATCGAACCTACCATTAACTATTCCAGATGTTGTTGGGCGATATGTTCCTGAAGGATATCTTACTTCTTGCAGGTTTGAAAAACAAAAATTGGGCGATAGTGAATGTTGAACCTCATTTTTGGCAAAAATCACAAATGGGGATATTTAAGATATGTGATAGTGTTAGGAAAAATGAGACCCTTATCTTTACCTGGTCAAAATCGAGTTACTGGTATCTCCTGTTTCTAGAAAGAAAAACCTACTTCAAAAAAATTAAATGCAATAATTCATAATTTTTATAAGAAAAAAATAAAACCGACTTCAAAATTATATAAACAAAAGAAATAAATATAAACAATGAAATAAACAGGTTCATAAACAAAGAAGTTATTGGTGAACATACATAACAAAAAAGGTCCAATACCAATGAAATTTAGATTTTTACCAATCAGAAACTATACTGAACACAATGCAAAAAAAATCATCAAAATCGGTTCTGGCGAAGAAATCGAGTAACATAGACACAAAAAAATTCAGTCGAATTTAGAACCTCCTCCTTTTTTGAAGTCGGTTAACAAATAAAATAATAAGAACTCAAAAATAAAATAAAATGAACTAAAAGGTCTAAAATAATTATCTTATTTAGTTACAACTAAACGATGAAATTGTTACATGAAATCACTTTTTGAAGTCGGTGCCAATCATACATTTTATGAATCGCACTCGATGGATCTTACTTAGTACGTTTGGGGGGTAATGAAGACAACATCGTGTAAGCTGGCTTATTTAGTTTGTTTGGCACCGACTTCAAAAAGTGATTTCATGTAACAATTTCATCGTTTAGTTGTAACTAAATAAGATAATTATTTTAGACCTTTTAGTGCATTTTATTTCATTTTTGAGTTCTTATTATTTTATTTGTTGAATTTATTTTTTTTATTATTTATTTTTCTAAAAATTATTTTTATTTTTCTCTTTTTAGTGATGTTAATAATAGTGACTTATGATAATACCTTGCATGCATCTAGTAAGAGAAAGATTCGGGCGAGGGAATCAAAAATTAATAATAAAATTCAATTTATAAATAGAGAAATTATCTCGAAACGTTAGCGATTTTAAATGAACGTTTAGATTTTTTTTTATAAAAGATTTTATTTATTATAATTTCGATTATTTGCACATAAGAATTGGAGATTTCTGTTATTTTTTCATTGATTATATTAACAGAACTTGAGCAAATTAATATGGTACCACTTTTCCAATAAAAAAATCGGTTATCTGTAAAGTCGGTTTACTGACGATAGTTGAACGTGACAACGTCATAAGAAAATACCATTCCATCAGTATTTTCTTATGACGTTGTCACGTTCAACTATCGTCAGTAAACCGACTTTACAGATAACCGATTTTTTTCATAAAATTCTTCGTTCAGAAAATAATTTTAAATTTACAAAATACTTGAATAAAAAAGTAATAATTTTGAATAATTTATTATAAGAATAAACTGTGATTAAATTATTCTTCATAAATCTTAAATTTAAAATTTAAAATTTGGAAACATCATTAAAATTTTTGTAACTGTAGCTTTTAAAAATCCCGCCTCAATCTTTGTCCTCGTTCCGCGCTCTCGCTTGCACTCCAAGCCTTAAATGGAACGCCTCAGATGAGTCATGTTTTTTCGAGCGTGCAGCCGGCTTCATCGAATTATAAGACGTTGTACGTCAAAAGAATCATGGAAGTCCATAAAAAAAGAAGTTATACGTGTACATACATAACAAAAAATGTCCGATGCCAATGAAATTTATCCGGGATCAATCAGAAACTATTCTGAACCCAATGCAAAAAAAATCATCGAAATCGGTCGACATGGTAAAGAGAAATTAATGAACAAACTCAAAAAAACAGACATTTCGTTGAATTGATAACCTCCTCCTTTTAAAGTCGGTTAAAAAACAACTGAACAAAACGTTTTGTTTCGCCCAATAATTCCAAAAATTTACTCAGTTATGAATTTTTGAATATTTATATAATATTATATGTCTATTTATATTATAATATTTCACATTTTTGCCATTTCTGAAAAAATGGTCGGTTAAGATAAGGGCCCTTTTCCCTGACACCATCTATATATATAAAATTCTTTCCCCGATACACTCACTCACTCACTGATCATCAAAACAGCCAGAACCACTGGACATAGAAACATAAAATTTGGAGAGGATATTACATCTATGACATAGGGGCTCACTAAGAAAGAATTTTTCGAAATTCGACCCCTAAGGGGGTCAAAGGGGGCAAAGTGTGTTTTCACTGATTATGCGATATCTATTAAGGACGATAAAATATCTACTTGCTTTTTACTTATAAAAATACTAAATTAAAATATCTAAAAAGTAATTTCAGGATTTTTTGAAATTCGACCCCTAAAGGGGGCAAAATATCTTTGCATTGTATTTACACTAATTATGCATTTTCAATTAAGAACGATAAGATATCTACTTGATTTTTACTTAATAAAATTTTAAATACAAATATCTAAAAAGTTATTTCAGGATTTTTTGAAATTTGACTCCCAAATATCCAAAATATGAGTGGGGGCAAAAATTAAAACTCTCCTATCTTGGTCAAATTTTGTAGAGTTATTCTTTATTACTTTAAGAAAATATTCCTGTAAAAATCAACTATCAAAATTGACAGTATGGAGGCGAAGGGGGGGGGGGGGAATTATAGAAAATTTTAGCTTTTTTGTACATTTACTCTTTAGAAAACGGAGAGTTATTTATTTGCAAATATCTAAAAAATAATTTCAACCTCCCAAAATGTGAGTGGGGGCAAAAAATTAATACTCCCTCCGATATAGATCAAATTTTGTAATGTTAGTTTTTAAGACTATATAAAATGTATGCTGTAAAAATCAATAGCCAAAATGAGTGCGTGGGGGCGAAAGAGGGAATGGATTTTGGAGACCTAATAATCACATGCTGAGACGCAGCCCGCCAGGGCCACCTGCCCGGAGGGTCGAGCTGTAGAGGGCGTGCCGAAGGCACGCCTGGAGCAGCTCGTCACATATATAGGGGGGATATTAGAGATATATAAAATTAATATTTCAATGTAAAGGACCACTCTATTGGAGCAGTAATTTAAAAATAAACTAACATATTCTTAATTGGAAAGATTTTGTTTGCCGAAAGTAGCAGAGTTCTTGATTCATCAAGTGAAATTACTGAGGTTGTCCTCCCCTTGATGCAAATAAACATATATTTTGTTTATTGGGCCTCCGAGGAGCGGGCCGCCTCTTACAAAGATAAAAGATTATTACATAAATTTATTTACAAACTTCACACTTTCAGCTTGAGAACAAATAAATAAATGAATATATTTTAAATATTTTTCCAATTAATATTAATATATCAAAGAGAGTTATTTTTTATCGCGTTTTTAAACAAGATATATAGCACATGGGCTGAAAAATCCCGGGCCTAACACATACATTGTGCTAGATTTTTTGAATTCACCTCTTTTTCAGTTAGTACCAACCTTCAAAAGACAGCTCTCAAAATCGCATGATATTCTATTCATTAGTTTGTGAGTTATTCTGCTAAGAGTGACGCTTTTCAGAGCAATGGATCAAAAACAATTTCGTGTTTTCATTTTACACTGCTTCTTGATGGGAAAAAATACCGTTCAAGCGAAGAAATGGCTTGAAAAGTGTTATGGGAACTCCTCTCCATCAGAAACAACAATAAAACGTTGGTTTGCTGACTTGAAACGTGGCCGTAGGGACACCGATGATGCAGAACGCAGTGGACGTCCAAATGAGGCGGTAACACCAGTAAACATCAAAAGAATCCACAAAATCGTTTTGAATGATCAAAAAGTGAAGCTACGTGAGTTAGCTGACATCGTAAAGATATCAAAAGAACGTGTTAGTTTTATATTACATGAGAATTTGAGTATGAGAAGGCTCTGTTCGAAGTGGGTGCCGCGCTTGCCCACTGTTAACCAAAAACGACAACGTGTTGTTGATTCTGAGCAGTGTTTGGACATGTTTAAACGTGACAAACCGGAATTTTTGCGTCGATATGTGACAATGGATGAAACATGGACCCATCACTTCACTTCAGAATCAAAACGATCGTCATCTGAGTGGACAGCAACTGGTGAACCACGTCCAAAGCGCCCAAAAGCACAACAATTGGCTGGAAAGGTTATGGCCTCGGTATTTTGGGATGTGCGTGGTATAATATTCATCGACTATCTTGAGAAGGGAAATACCATCAACAGTGAATATTATATAGCGTTATTGGAGCATTTGAAGGCCGAAATTGCAAAGAAACGGCCACATTTGAAGAAGAAAAAAGTGCTGTTTCATCAAGACAACGCACCGTGTCACAAGTCAATCAAAACAATGGCAAAACTACATAAATTAAACTTCGAATTGCTCCCACATCCACCATATTCGCCAGATTTGGTTCCCAGCGACTACTTGCTGTTCGCAGACCTCAAAAAATGCTCAAATGCACAAAAACGCTGAAACTGAGGCCTATTTTGAGGCAAAAGATAAATTATTCTACAAAAGTGGTATCGAAATGTTAGAGCGGCGCGGGAATGATTGCGTTGCTCTTAATGGAGATTACGCTGATGAATAAAGCTAATTTTGAACAACCAAAAACGTGTTTTCTTTGTTAGGCCCGAGACTTTTCAGCCCATGTGTTGTATCGCTAGACCACTGCTCTTTGATATATTAATTAGAAAAATATTTAAAAATTCATTATTTCTTACACATAAATATATAAATTCAGCTATTATTATTACTTATAATATCTGACAAAAATTACCTGCATTCGATTCGCGACTGAATCAAATGTAGCAAACTTATGATGAATATATTTTTTTTGTTAGAGACTATAGTTTTGAAGGTTTGATCTTCATCATCATTCTTTGTAATTAGAAATATTTTATCTGTTATTTCTCAAGGGTTCAATTACATTATTTGATGTTTTCGTTTTGTATATTATTCTATATTAGTGAAAATCAAGAACTGCTCGTTAACGGGGAACAAAAACATTTTTTCCCATAAGAATGTTTTATAAAGGGAAATCGAAATAAATATTACTTAATGTGACCAGCTCACTATTACAAAAACAATTATTACAAAACGAAAACATCCAATCGGGGATTTGATTCAGGAGAAATAACAGATAAAGTATTTCTAATTATACATAAATCTAATAATGAAGGTCAAACCTTCTTAACTATACTCTATAACAAATAAATTATATATATATATATATATATATATATATATATACATTTACACATATTTATACTCGTTAGATATATATGTATGAAGGGAATGTATTTGTATTTGCATCAAACAAAGAACAACCTCATTGTGATTTCTTTTAATATAATTTTTAGAAAAAAAACCGCGACTTCAAAAAAATTAAATGTAACAAATATAGTAAAATAATAAGAACTCAAAAATCAAATAAAATGCACTAAAAGGTATAAAATAATTATCTAATTTAGTTACAACTATACGATGAAATTGTTACTTGAAATCACTTTTTTAAGTCGGTGCCAAATATATACATTTTATGAATCGCACTCTACGGATTTTACTAAGTTTGGTGGGTAATGAAGACAACATCGCGTAAGCTCGCTTATATAGTTTGTTTGGCACCGTCTTCTACAAGTAATTTCATGTAACAATTTCATCGTTTAGTTGTAACTAAATTAGATAATTATTTTATACCTTTTAGTGCATTTTATTTTATTTTTGAGTTCTTATTATTTTAAATTGAAAGTTTTTTTTATCCGAGAGTAACAGAATTGTTATACAGGGTGGCGCAGATGGATCGGGTTGTTTTAAAATATGGTCGGGTGGTTTTAAAATACTTGTCAAACTGTCAATTTTAAAGGTATTGAATTGAAATAAAGTGCAAAACGTGTAGTTACAATGGAAGTTTATTAACAAAAAATTAGTAAAGTTAGTTTTTAAAAATTACATCCATCAAATGCCCTCCTTCTCGAGCGACGCATTCTTGGAGTCGGTCCTTAACGTTCCGCATTGCCCGCTCAAGCACATCACCAGGAATTAATGTGATTTCGTTGTGCCTTGCTGCCTTCAACTCCTGAATGGTCCGGGGTTTGTTCATGTACACCCTTGCTTTTAAATAGCTCCATAAGAAGAAGTCACATACCGTGAGGTCCGGTTACTGTTAATTCGCAGCGTTATGTGAACATGATTGAAGAATTTCTTCTCCCACAACTTGAAGAAAACAATTACGACATGGACAATATGTGGTTCCAACAAGACGGGGCAACTGCACATACCGCTAGGATATCAATGCAAGCTGTACGCGCTCTGTTCCCTGGCCGTTTGATTTCCCGTAATGGAGATCTCCATTGGCCCCCTCGCTCACCGGACCTCACGGTATGTGACTTCTTCTTATGGGGCTATTTAAAAGCAAGGGTGTACATGAACAAACCCCGGACCATTCAGGAGTTGAAGGCAGCAATTCACAACGAAATCACATTAATTCCTGCTGATGTGCTTGAGCGGGCAATGCGGAACGTTAAGGACCTACTCCAAGAATGCGTCGCTCGAGAAGGAGGGCATTTGATGGATGTAATTTTTAAAAACTAACTTTACTAATTTTTTGTTAATAAACTTCCATTGTAACTACACGTTTTGCACTTTATTTCAATCCAATACCTTTAAAATTGACAGTTTGACAAGTATTTTAAAACCACCCGACACAGTTTGACAAGTA
>JALMQS010000102.1:3463222-3544325 GCA_024734495.1 Forficula auricularia
GTTAATAAACTTCCATTGTAACTACACGTTTTGCACTTTATTTCAATCCAATACCTTTAAAATTGACAGTTTGACAAGTATTTTAAAACCACCCGACCGTATTTTAAAATTAAATTAGGTTGGAGTTGGTGGTGTTTCACAAGGAAAAAAATTAAAATACAAAGATTTTTTTAGTTTATTCTATATATTTCGAGCTCTTAACTCATCGTCAGGAGAACATTGACACAGTCAATAACTAAAAAATCTTTGTATTTTAATTTTTCTCCTTGTGAAACACCACCAACTCCAACCTAATTTAATTTTAACAATGTTTCACTATAAACCAACACCGCGTTCCCTAAATTTTATCGTATTTTAAAACCACCCGATCCATCTGCGCCACCCTGTATATTGAAGGAGACAATAAAAGAGTGTGTCTTCTGCTGGAATTATAAATTTTATTTATTTATAACGAGACTATAGTTTCGAGGGCTTTGCACTCTTCATCAGTCTAACAATGGATTCACAGGAATTAATTTATGAAACTATATAGTCTTGTTATAAATAAATAAAATTTATAATTCCAGCAGAAGACATACTCTTTTATTGTCTCCTTCAATCTTATTATTTTATTTATTGCATTTGATTTTTTTCAAGTAGTTTTTTTTTCTAAAAATTATTTTTATTTTTCTCTTTTTAGTGATATTATTAATAGTGACTTAATATAAAACCTTGCCTGCATCTCGTAAGAGAACGGGTCGGGCGAATGAATCAGAAAATGATGAAAAAATTAAATTCATAAATATAGAAATTTTTAGAAACGTTTGCGGGTTTTAAATAAACGTTTTAAGAATAATTTTTATTTATTATACTATAATTTCGATTATTTGCTCATAAGAATTGGAGATTTCCGTTATTTTGTCATTGATCATATCATCAGAACTTGACCAAATTAATATGTGACTCCTAAGGTATCCTCTTTCCAAAATTTTTTTTTTATCAAAATCGGTCCATAAACAAAGAAGTTATACGGGAACATTCATAACAAAAAGGTCCAATACCAATTAAAAAAAACAGGACCAATCGGGTACGAGATTGAAGCCACTGCAAAAAAAATCATCCAATCCGGTCCACAAGGTAAAGAGAAATAAATGTTCAAACACAAAAAAAAAAACACAGACATTCCGTTGAATTGATAACCTCCTCCTTCGTCTGTTAAAAACATATTCTTATGGAAAATAACCTCCTTCTTTTTTTGGTAGGTTAAAAATGTTTTTGTTTTCCGTTAAAGAACGACTCTAGCGGATCTTCATTTTCTCTAATTTTAGTAAAACCAAGAAGTTGAATATGTATATACATTCAACCAACATCCCAAAAAAACTATTTTCGTATTTTCAAAAAATAAATTTTGGTTGAAGATGGGTAATATTTTTTATTTGAATATAGGGGAGGGAGGAGGGGGAGCGTTAAAATTTTATTTTCTCTATTTCGTCGACTGAACTATTTCCAAATTTCAAGTTCAAATAACTTTACCAACTTACTAATTTTAGAAACTACAGGTCTGTGCCAAAAATGCCTGAGAAACAAACAGGTAACATTGTTTTAATAAGAAACCATAAAAATTTTTTGGGATATCGTATACTCAGGAGATTTTTCAAAAGTTTGATTAGTTAAATTTAAACTTTCTTCGTTTTCAAATTCAAATAACTTTAATTTTTTGAGCCTACCATTTTGGGTCTCTGTTGAATATTTTATCCTTTCCTTCTAACCTTGGAAATTCAATATTATAATATTAATTTTTGTGAACCTACTCCCCTTGAAAAATTATCATTCCCATTTGAAATTTGAAAGATTTTCTTGATGTTTGATTTTCTAATAAATTTTTCCGTTTTTTTTTTTCAGTTTCGAATATTTAAATACTAGTAACCCTGATGTTAAATACTTCATTTGGAGTTTTTTTGTAGCAGCTTGGGTCATTCCATTTCTTATAATAGTTTCATGTTATATTAAAATATTTTTTGCCGTTGCAAAATCCCAAAAGGTAAGTTATTTAAAATATATTTGTATGTTTAAAAATTTGATTTAATTAAATATTGAAAATATATTTATTATTATATATAAAATATACATAACTTAAAAATTAGTACCTGGAGCCACCGAGCGATGCACAGTAACCCCTGACCCCCCCCCCCCTCCCGAAACCACACACCTCGCCACCACCACTGCACCCCCACTCCGTCCCACCCCACCCCAAGCGCATCTCCCACCCCCGGATTCACCACAACTGCACCCATCTCCTGCACCTCCCACATCACCCCACCCGCACCCAGTTTTTGCATTTCTAGCTTTCTAGTGGTCCACATATTATGTGTATATTTGTTTACTCGTACACCAATTTGCCCACATTCGTTCATATTGATAAACATTATAAAAAAATAAATAGGAAAATAATAATAAAAAAATAATCGTATAGGATCTGAAATAAAAACATAAAATTAAATAAGATTTGTTTCCAAGTTATATAAAAAAAGCCACTTCAACCACTTTATTTCTAAACACACCTGTAATGTTATGATTTAGACACCTGTTAATTAAAAATAAACAAAAAATTCCTAATTTTAATATAATATATTAATATTTGCTATAACCTATTAGTGGGTTTTGAAATTAAAAAAAACAATTAATAAAGAAAAGATAATTGAAAAAAATGTAAAAAAAAAACTTTTTTATTGAGATTTTTATCTATCACTAATTACTTAAATTAAGAAAAGGTCAATTAATATGAAATTTGTCGAGGTCCAGACCTAGCCAGATCGTTTTCTCATTCTCAAAACTTGTTAATAGAGTTTGTTTCATCAAAATCGGTAGAGCCGTTTTCGAAATAGAACTAAGATACAAATATATATACATACAAATATATATATAAACAATTTTTGCTCGTTTAATAAGAGTAGATTTCTAATGACAAAAATGAATGAATGACTTGAACCGAAATTGGTAAATAGGCTGGTGGATAAGACACAAGAGATACGGACGACTAGAAGTCGGGCAGGAGTAATGAGTTTACTCAAGTTTTTTGTTGTTGTATATTTGTTTTCAGAAATGTTTAAAAAATAAGGAAAAACACTTTCAAACATCATTTTTAATTATCTGTCTGTGAAGATTTCGAATCCAGCGATAACACAAGAACGGAAAGACCTACTAAGTTAGTTGATACCAGAATGATTTTTTAGAGGAAATCTATGAGGATGTCCTCTGCTTGATACAAATAAACATATACTAAAGCCCGGCTCACACCAGACATTTTCTCCTACTTGTTCGCCTAACTTGCAATTTGAATCTAGTTCAGTCAGGTGACTTAAATTCAAAAATAGTGATCGATTCTCATCTAATACTTGAGGAATAACCATTCTACATTGGATTTTTGAGGTTTCGGTTATTATTGGTAACCATTGCTGAAGACATGGAGGAATCGGCTTAAAATCAAAAATAACAATCGATTTTTATCTAATACTAGAGGAATAACCTTATTGCATTCCATTTATGATGTTTTGACTATTTTTATTTTATTTTATTTATATTTAAATGTATTTTTGATACATATATATTTCAATATTTACAAATCTTAATACTAAAGTTATAATATTTCCAAATATTTCTCAATAGAAATGTTCAACTGTCCCTCTTAAGATATATTCTAACTTGGTTCTTAAATTGAATCAGACTTGATGCATTTCTTACTTCAGCTGGTAAAGAATTAAATTCCTCAAGTCCTCTAAAATATAATGAATTTCTTGTGCTCTCTTTCCTCGCCCTCTCAATAAATATATTGTCTCTAATTCGCGTCCCATGGTCATGGATCTCATTGACCAATGTGAAATTCAGATAGGCTGGCAGCTGGCTATGATATAATTTATATACAAAACACATTGTCTGTAAAAATAAGAATTGCTTCACATTCATAAGTCCTAAGCTTTCGAGCATACTACTTATTGATGTATATCTGTCACATTTTAATATAAATCTCATGCATCTATTTTGTAAGAGTTGCAACTTATCAATATTCTCCTGAGTGCCAAAATATAATATTGTAGGACAGTAAGAGAAACTAGGACTAATTATAGTTCTATACACCTTAATTCTAGTGTTCATATTCAAATTATTACAAGCTCTACCAAAGTATTGCACTTTTCTGTTTACATTCTTCAAGAGCTCACTATGATGACTCTTAAAGTTCAACTTCGAGTCAACCACTACTCCCAGGTATTTAAATGAATCCACATATTCCAAATTTACACCATTCAGATAGATTGGACTTAACCCTTCTCCACCCACCCCCAATTGCATTACTTTAGATTTCGTACAATTTATAAACAGTTTATTCATATTTAGCCAGTCTTCCAACTTCCTAAGGGTTCCATTCATTTTCTGACAAGCCCTCTCAACATCACAATCCTCCACTGATATTAGTGTATCATCGGCAAACAGATTTATAAATACATCATCATTAATACAGTTACAAATGTCATTGATATATAATACAAACAACAAAGGCCCAAGAATACTTCCCTGGGGGACACCAACACTATCAGTTTGAGGATCGGAAATCACATTATTAATTTTTGTAACATGAGTTCGACCAGACAAATAACATTTAAACCACTTCACTGCACTATCACTAAAACCATATCTTCTCAATTTCACCAGAAGTAGATCCCGATTCACCGTCTCAAATGCACGCCGAAGATCCAGCGAAACCGCCACCACCACATTTCTTGGGTCATCGATCCACTTCTTCCATCTTGTTATTATCAACTGTAAAGCTGTCTCACATGAATGCCCCTTTCTGAATCCCGATTGATTTGGAGTCAAAATATTATTCCTATCGACATAATCAAGCAGTTGTTTGTGCATTACAGATTCAAACACCTTCTCTAAGAAGGGAAGTGAATTAACAGGCCTGAAACCATCTGGTTCCAGGGCGTTCCGTTTCTTTGAAATCGGTATAATTACTGATTGTTTCCAAGCCTGAGGAAACTTGCTGTCTCGGATAGACATATTAATAATTTCTTGAACCTTTTCCAGAAGAAAATCCCCGCCAAGTGAAAGAACCTTATCATTGACAATATCAGTAGATTTTTTTTATTCAAATTCATAATTGCTTTAACTATATCTTCCCGGTCGATCTCCCTAATTACAAACTCTTCCGTTTGTTCGCCTTCGTCTAGGTATGGATATGTAACATAGTCATTTTTATCCTTGTCATCTATCAACTTCAATATACTTTCTTCAACAAACTGATTATACTTATCAGCAATAAACAATTCATCTGTGTATGTTTTTCCATCAAATCTCATTTTAGCTATATGGTTTTGCTGTCTCCAGTCAATAGCAGTCTTTATATTCATCCACATATGTTTAGAATTTTTACTCTTTTCTATCTCTTGTGCATAATAAGTCCTCTTTTTTGCCTTTATTTTTGATGTAACAAGATTACGCGAAACCCTGTAGATGTCCCAGTGTTCCCTTGTATTAGTAATGCACGCGGCTCTATAATTTAAGTCACGTCTCTTTGTCAAATCTTTAATTTCCTCATCATACCATTTCTGAAAATGACTAGGAATTATTTTTGATTTCACTGGGGCCACAGTATCAAGGCTTTTCTTTATATTCAAATACAAACGATCGATAAGAAAATCAACATTTATATCATGGTCATTCAGATTCAGCCAGGGCAAGTTCACCAGAATACTCTGAATATTTTCGGGATTAACATCCTTTAAATTTCTAGTTTCAATCACTTTATCCAACGGTAATCTATATGAGTTTCCTGTTTTGTCCGACCCATAAATCTCTATAATGGAGTGATCAGAGAGTTTCGGGGTCTTAAGTATGTGTGTCGAAATATTTGACTTGTTAGCAAATACCAAATCGATCTTTGTTTTGCTATTTTGGGTTATTCTTGTAGGCTCTCCAACCAACTGATGTAATCCTCGTCTTTCCATTTCTGATATTAATTTTTCTCCATAATGAGCATCCTTCAGCAAGTCAATATTAAAGTCTCCCATTATAATTAAATCCTCCATAAGTATCTCATCCAATATATCATCGAATATATTCAAGAACTCCATCTTGGAGCCAGATGGGGATCTATACAGACAGACAATATTCAATGTGCAATGTGGCTTCTCTTCAATCATAATACCAAGTACCCATAAATGTTCTCCAAAGGTCTTCTCATAAAATACATGATAATTAATTTCTTTCCTGATATAGTACAACAGTCCACCAGTATATCGGCTATGCGAGTCACATCTAACAATGTCATATCCATCCAAGCTTATCTCACTATCAAAAATATTCTCCGTCAGGTGTGTCTCATTTAACGCTAGTAGTATAATATTATTTTCTTTTAAAAATTGGAAAACTTCCTCCCTCTTGGATAATAGACTCTGAATATTAAGGCAATATACTGACGGGTTAAATTGCTATTGAGTATAGGTAGTCCTTTCTTTAACACCTCGTACAATCGCTTCATATGCTTTACACGAGCGACTCCAGGTTGTATGGGCTGTATCGAGGTTTAGGTCCAGTTTAGTATTTCTCTGAACACAGTTTGTACATTTCATTTTTGTACTATTGCAGGCCCTAGTCGCATGTTCTTCTGCGCAAAAACCACAAGTAGGCGTCTCTCTAGTACAAAAACTTATTCTATGACCGAATTCGTTACACCGGAAGCATCTAATCATGTCGAAAACCTCATAAATCCTGCACCGTTCAAATCCAACAGACAGCCATTTTCTATCACTCACAGTAGCAAAAGTTTTCGGATCCATCTCGATGCATATGTCAAAGTGCCCATCTCTTGGTTTAGTCTTAAATAAAAATTTTACATTAGCCTCCTGACCAAGGCCCACATCATTTTGTTTAAGAATCATTTTGACCAACTCATCATCTGTCAGATTTGCCTCATTCATAATATCTTTTATCTTCAGTCTCGGCAGCCTTCGCTTGGGTTTGCTGAATTCGATTTCATCTTTAAATTGATCACTTATCATGCCAGTAACTTTAGTTAATTCTTCTTTATTATTCGACCGGAAAATAATAGTTCCATCGCTCCTCGAATTTGTGACCTTTACATCATTAAAAAGCCTCGGTTCCATCTTCGAGATAAGATCCTTTCTCAATTCAGTATTAGTCTTGTTTGTTTTCGTCTTCATAATCATGACATCTTTAAACTTGGGCCTCAATATTGGTGCAGTGTCACCCTTAACCATTTGGCTATCTGCGGTCACTTCCGAGATACATTTTTTATTTTCACAGACACTGTCAATGACATTCTTGCTTATAAGTTCATTTCTAAGTTTCTGATTTTCAGCCATAATAATGTCCAACTTACTCTGCATAAGTTCGTTAGATTTAGACAAATCGGCCACCATCCGGATAAGCCGATTGATCGAATTCTCATCCACCTCAATTAGATGAACATCATTAACATTAGAAGTTGACGACTTAGACATAGTGCATGATTCACATATCCAAGTCGTTTTTCTCTTGTGGAATCCTCTAGGTTCCACTTTAGCGCACTTATAATGATATTTCTTCTGGCATTCTGTACACTTCGCAGTATTTTTATTATCCAGATTCTCAGGACACAGCACACAATGAGACATATTTAAGATAATTAATATAACAATAATATAATATAATATAACAATGAAAATATATTAATATATTCAAAAATCAAATAATATTTTTGAAAATTTCTAAGAAGAAAAATTAAAAATAAGAAAAACAGTGAAAATGTTTAGAGTTTTGCATAGGCCAACCACAGCATAAGAATAATATAATATAATACAATAATATAATGAATATATATTAATATATTCAAAATGTTCAGAGATTTGTCTAGCTCAACCACGGAGCAACGCACGTGGCGGGATGGCAGGTTTTTAGGTTAAATTGTCTGAATTTTGATGTAAAACCTTCAAAAACCTTTTGTAAATCACAATTTTCACATTAAAATCACCGCCAATAAACACTTATTATAAACACTTCAAATTCCAGCGCAAAAATGGAAGATATTTTCAGAAAAAAGTATTAATGGCAACCTCTACTGAAAACGTGGAAGAGTCGACTTAAAATCAAAAAGACTAAATTCTTTTTTGGTAAACAACTCAAGCTTGAGTGTTTATCATAAAAGAATTTAGTCTTTTTGATTTTAAGTCGTCTCTTCCACGTTTTCAGTAGAGGTTTCCATTAATAGTCAAAACATCATAAATGGAATGCAATAAGGTTATTCCTCTAGTATTAGATAAAAATTGATTGTTATTTTTGATTTTAAGTCGATTCCTCCATGTCTTCAGCAATGGTTACCAATAATAACCGAAACGTCAAAAATCCAATCTAGAATGGTTATTCCTCAAGTATTAGATGAGAATCGATCACTATTTTTGAATTTAAGTCAACGTGGCCTGGAAATAGCAAGTGATATCTGATTATTGATAAAGGAATAAAAATATCAATATTTCAAATCAATTTGGATAAAGTTTAGCAACGATCCGTTGTAGTTTATTATTTATTTCAAACCATATGAGTCTCTGGAGCATAAAAATTCAAAAATACCCAAATTAAGGGCCACCCTAATGAATATATATGTAGGGATTATTCTAGGTGGCTTAAACCAGGTGAAGAAAGAGTCAAGTATTTTCAATAATATTGGTTTATTAGATGCTTTTCAATAATAATAATATAACAAAATGCTTTATAATAGAAATAAAACTGGAGATGTTCGTGTATCTTGAGTAGAAAAATACTTCTAGGGCGGTGTCATGGTGTGTAGGACCAGGGCAAGTTGGCTTGGCTGGATCCCACATATATATATATATATATATAATTTATTTGTTTGAGAGTACCTTTAGTTTCGAAGGTTTGATTTTCATCATCAGACTTTTTAATTAGAAATATTTTATCTGCTATTTCTCATGCGATCATTTATCCGATTGGATATAGAAAATTCATTTTGTGGCTAGCTTGTTATGACAGCAAAACAAATTTTCTATTTCTAATCGATTAATTGACCCCATGAGAAATAACAGATTAAATATTTCTAATTAAAAAGACTGATGATGAATTTTTTTTTTAGAATTTCGTTTCAATTGAAAATTTGGTAATTATTTTATTTTTTATACATTCTCTGAAAATGATGTGAGAGAGACATTCATTCATTCCTCGAATAATGACCCTGCTAAATGTACCTATAATTTTAATTATTTTTATTCAATAGCATACAATTATGATAAAAGCACTCTTGTATAATTATAAATATTTCTTTTCAATAATCATCCGCTCGCATTCGCCTTATAGTCTACAAGTACTGACATGTTTAGCTGCAAGTTGAGACAGGTTGCCCTGGTCAGGCGTACACGAAATATTATAAAAGCGCCCTTTTGTGGTTTTATTATTTGCCCTTAACTTTACAATTATATTTATTTATTTCTTCAAGCCTATATGATTTGCGATAATAAAAATAAAATTAATTTTCTGAATTATTAAATACAGTACCTGGAGGCACCGAGCGATGCACGGTAACACCCGATCCCCCAACCACACACCTCGCCCCCACTACTGCACCCCCACTCCGCCCCACCCCACCCCAACTGCGCCTCCCACCCCAGGATCCCCCACAACTACACCCCACCTCCTGCACCCCCCACATCCATCCCCACCCCCCATCCAGTTTTTGTACTTTTATCTTTCTAGTGCTCCACATATTATGTGTATATTTGTTTACTCGTACACCAATTTGCCCACATTCGTTCATATTGATAAACATTATAAAAAAATAAATAGGAAAATAATAATAAAAAAAAAATAATCGTATAGGATCTGAAATAAAAACATAAAATTAAAAAAAATATGTGCGTCTCGGGACGCGCGACAGAAGTGATAACTTTCACCAAGCAAGTATTTTTTTAGGAAGACAATTTCAAGAATAATTGCCCGGAGAAAAGAGAATTGAATATTTAATTTTAATTAGAAGAGTGTATGGGGAGAGGCTAAGGAATAATTATTAATATATTTAACGTTTCTGGATTTAAAATTAATTGTTGTCTTTCTTTCAGCTTAATTCAATTATACATATTTCAAATTTGCCTCGCCGCAATTTATTCAATGAATTCTATTTATTAAATACATTGCTATATATAATATGTTCAATTATTTCCACATTATAATAAAGTCTAATTCAAAAATATTCATTTTAGTAAAAGTAAAAAGGATAGATTTTTAAAATAGTTCTATAGTCCAGTGGTAAAGTGTGTGCCTCTGATGCAAAAGGTCTCAGGTTCTAATCTGACATCCGGCGAGTCATCTTTTTTTAATTGAGATTTTCATCTATCAATAATTACTTAAATTAAGAAAAAATCAATTAAGATGAATTTTGATGAGGTCCAGACCTAGCCAGATCGTTTTTTCATCCTCAAAACTTGTTAATAGATTTTGTTTCATCATAATCGGTAGGGCCGTTTTCAAAATAGAACCAAGATACAAATATATAAATAAATATATATATAAATAAATAAATATACAATTTTTGCTTGTTTAATAAGAGTAGATAAGATGTTTCTTAAAATTTTTAGTATTCTAAAGAAATTAAATCAATGAAAAATAAAATAAATTCTATTTTAAAAAAACTAAAAACCACGTTTCTAAAAAGTACAAAAAAATGTAATAATTAAAAAGTGTGGAGCGCAGAAACATGTACTTTTAATTAATTTCAACAATAATAAAATGCTGCCCCATGCTTTTTGATTATTACATTATTTTGTACAATTCAGAAGCGTGTTTTTTTATTTTTTTTTAAATACAATTTTTTTTTTTTTCTAAATTTCTCATCTAAAATAAAATGGTGTTTTTGGCTTTGAAAGATCAATTTTTTATTCCGGTCAAAGTAATAGTTCAAAAAATTCGAAACTCTGTAGACTATTTCTTCGTAATACTAGCTTCAGAATTTTCACAGATTTTTAGCTATTATAATTCTTTACAGCTAGAAAAAATACTGCTGCATTAGTAAGTTATAGACTCCAAAATTATAATAGCTAAAAATCTGTAAAAATTCTGAAAGATAGCTAGTATTATGAGGATAAAGTCAACAGAGTTTCAATTTTTTTGAGCCATTATTTTGCCTGGAATAAAAAATTGATAGTTCAATGGCAAAAACCCCAAACTATTTAAATGGGAAACTTGAATCGGTATACGACACAGATGAAAATTCAGATAGGGACTTGAAATTTGGGGAATATTTTTTTTTATTACCATATGAGCCTCTGGGAACATAAAAATTCAAAAAAACCCAAATTAAGGACCACCCTAAAGTACCATATGTATCTCTGTATGGATTCCATTTTTTCATTGAAATTTAAAGCATACCATTACTTTACAAAAAAAACGAGTTCAAAAAAATTAAATGCAACAACTAAAATAATAAGAACTCAAAAATAAAATAAAATGTACTAAACGGTATAAAATAATTATCTTATTTAGTTACAACTAAACGATGAAAATGTTACATGAAATCACTTTTTGAAGTCGGTGCCAAACATATACATTTCATGAATCGCACTCGACGGATCTTACTTAGTAGGTTTGGAGTGTAATGAAGACAACATCGCGTAAGCTCGCTAGTTTGTTTGGCACCGACTTCAAAAAGTGATTTCATGTTAATATTTCGTCGTTTAGTTGTAACCAAATTAGATAATTATTTTATACCTTTTATTGCATTTTATTTTATTTTTGACTTCTTATTATTTTATTTGTTGCATTTGATTTTTTTCAAGTCTGTTTTTTTTCTAAAAATTATTTATATTTTTCTCTTTTTATTGATATTAAGAATAGTGACTTATAATAATACCTTCTTGGCATGCATCTCGTAAGAGAAAGATTCGAGGAATGAGAAACTGATAATAAAATTCAATTCATTAATAGAGAAATTATCTCGAAACGTTAGCGGGTTTTAAATGAACGTTTTAAGATAGATTTTTTTATAAAATATTTTATTTATTATAATTTTGATTATTTGCTTATAAGAATTGGAGATTTCCGTCATTGATTATATCATTAGAACTTGACCAAATTAATATGGGACCACCCCTAAAATATCCCCTTTCCAATATAAAAAAAATCATCTAAATCGGTCCATAAACAAAGAAGTTATGCGTGAACATTCATAGCAAAAAAGGTCCAAAACCAATGAAATTTACACGAGACCAATCGGCGACTATACTGAACCCAAGGCAAAAAATGGTAAAGAGAAATAAATGTTCAAACACAAAAAAAAAAGACATTCCGTTGAATTGATAACCTCCTCCTTTTTTAACCGACTTCAAAAAAGGAAGAGGTTTTCAATTCGACTGAGTTTTTTTTTTTTTTTTTTTTTTTTTTTTTGTGTGTCTATATTACCTCATATCTTTGCCAATTGTTAACCGATTTTGATGATTTTTTTTGCATCGAGTTCAGTCTAGTTCCCGATTGGTCCCGTTTTTTTTTCATTAGACCTTTTTTATATTTTGTTCAGGCATAACTTCTTTGTTTATGAACCGATTTTAATGATTCTTTTTTTTATTGGAAAGAGGGTACCGTAGGGGTGGTACCATATTAATTTGGTCAAGTTCTGAAGATATGATCAATCACGAAATAACGTAAATCTCCAATTAAAGATTTCCCTGATATTCATTTCGATTCGAATACCCTGAAAATATGTGACAGCCTATCCATGTTGGGCGTCTCTGTCGATTCTGACCTGTCTTGGAATGAACACATCTTCTCTGTAGGGAAATCTACAGCAAGGAAGATTGGCCTCTTATTCAGGTCCAAGCGATTTTACAAACCCCCACAACTTCTCACCATCTACAAGGCCCAAATCCGCCCCTGTCTCGAATACGGCTCTCATCTATGGAGAGGAGCCTCTAAATATTCTCTTGCTACCCTTGATGCAATTCAGAAACGAGCCGTCAGGCTAATTGACGATTCTACCCTCACCGACTCCCTCGACTCGCTGGCTCATCGAAGAAATGTCTCTGCCCTTTCCCTTTTCTATAGATACTATCACGGCAGGTGCTCTGATGAGATAAAATCAATAATTCCACCCAAAGCATGCTTTGCACGTAGCACGCGTTTTGCCGACTCCCAACACTCTTTCGCGGTCAAATTAGAAAAGTGCCGGACCACTTCATTCGCCAATACGTATATCCCCATGACTTCAAGGAACTGGAACTCCCTCCCAGCCTCCATCTTTCCCAGCACTTATAATCTTCAAATCTTCAAAACCGGAGTGCATAGACACCTACGTCTACACCCTCTCACTTAATCAACTTTCCCTTCTCTTCGGTAATGCAAGGGTCTTTCGAGATCCATAGGGGCTGCATCTTTACTGGTACACCCCTTCTTGCATTCGATTGCATTAAAAAAAAAAAAAAAATTCTTATGACCAAATAATCGAAATTATAATAAATAAAATCTTTTATAAAAAAATCTTAAAACATTCATTTAAAACCCGCAAACGTTTCGAGAGAATTTATTGAATTTTATTATAATTATCTGATTCATTCGCCCGACGCTTTCTCTTAGGAGATGCATGCAAGGTATTATATTAAGTCACTATTAATAACATCACTAAAAAGAGAAAAATAAAAATAATTTTTATAAAAAAAAATAAAATAAAACCGACTTCAAAAAAATTAAATGCAACAAATAAAATAATAATAACTTAAAAATCAAATAAAATGCACTAAAAGGTATAAAATAATTATTTAATTTAGTTACAACTAAGCGAAGAAATATTAACATGCAATTACTTTTTGAAGTCGGTGCAAAACATACATTTTATGAATGGCACTCGACGGATCTTGCTTAGCACATTTGGCGGGTGCGCTCGCTTATATAGTTTGTTTGGCACCGACTTCAAAAAGTAATTTCATGTTAATATTTCGTCGCTTAGTTGTAACTAAATAAGATAATTATTTTATACGTTTTAGTGTATTTTATTTGATTTTTAAGTTATTACTATTTTATTTGTTCCATTTAATTTTTTTGAAGTCGGTTTTTTTTTTATAAAATTTTTTTTTTCAAAGTCAGTAAAAAATAAACCGATGATTAATTAGTTTATAGTAATTAGAATTAGAATATTTTTATTTTTCATGATGAAAATCAATGAAAATGTATACCTAAATGTAAGAATTGTTTTTTTGAAAGAGTGCTGTTTTTTGTCGACTTGCAGGCAGCTCGATCGTCGAAGCAAAGGGAACGTCAGAGTCGCGAAGTTCGTCTGGCTATCATTTCCCTCGGGCTGGTCAGTCTCTGGTTCGTGGCTTGGACCCCGTATGCGGTAATCGCCTTACTAGGGGTCACAGGCCAACATGAGCTAATCACACCATTCAATTCCATGACTCCAGCTCTATCTTGCAAATTTGCAGCCGCACTTGATCCTTATGTTTATGCAATAAGCAATCCACGTTTCAGAGGAGAAATACAAAAATGGTTCACTTCCGGAGAGTAAGTATTAATTTAAACAGAAATTAATATTATTAAGCCTAGTATTAAATCCACGCAAAACTTTAATATTTATTTTTGCTCAGTGTGTTGAAAAATGTCTGAAACGTGGAGGAGAATAATTTTCAAACATCATTTTTACTTTACCATACAGGGTATGGTCAAGTATTCTAACCGTGCATGAAAAAAGTGGTTTTTTTCCTTCTTTTTTTCGAAATATCTCAAAAACGGCTGAAACTATTTTGATTAAAAAAATTGAGCGAAACCATGGCATTTCGGTCTACAAAAAAGCTTCAATAAGTGAACATCGAAAAAATTATATTTTTTGAGATAATAATTGTTTTGTCAAAATGTCTGTTAGTCTGTTTGTCCGTTAGTCTGTCTGTGCGTTGCCAAATTTTTGTGGACGAGCTAGCTCAAAAACTAGTGTGAATATCGAAACCAAATTTCACACGTAGTTTTGGTTGAGATTAAGAGCTGATTATATTTTGGTGCATGTCAACCCAAAATTAAGGGGTGTGGAGGGGGGTTAAAAATTAAAATTAAAAATCTAGGCCATTTGAGCAAACTCAACCAAATTTTGGATACATAATCAGTGGACCACCAGAAGTCTAAAAATACAAAAACTAATCGCCCAAAATGGGTGAGGGGGGGGGGGGGGTCAAAAAATGAAAATCTTGGCCATTTACCAAACTCAACCAAATATTGTATACATAATCAGTGGGACCCCAGAAGTATAAAAATGCAAAAACTAACCCCCTTACAGGATTATAAATAATTTTAGGGGCCAGGTTGTATGGTAAAGTCAAGTAGATGATCATATCAGAACACGTCAGCTTATTTTTTAAGTACTTTATTTCAGTACATTTTTTTTTAATTTCTTATCAAGTTAAATTTTTATTATCAAATATTTTTATACCCCCTAGTGCGGTCATGATAACCCCGACGACTCCCGAACATTTCAATTAATTTAATCACAGATTAAAATAAATAAATTTTTATCCAATTTAACTAAACAAATGCAACACTGTATCCATTTATATTTTATATGTAATATAATTATTTCTTTTGATTATGACTAGCTGCCTTCCTGTTGGAACATCGCCATGTGTGGGGCTCTTCTTATGTCATATCTAGGCCCAAGGAGTCAATGATTCAATGAATCATAAATTAGAACATTTAATGAAATTTCAATTTTCAAAATTTTGAGCTACTAAACTCTCAAAAAATGAACACCAAAAATGTATTATTTCAACATAATATGGCTTTTTTCTTTCTTTTTTTATTATTATTATTATAATTGGCTTTGGGAAACTGAGCCCATGTAGGCATCCTTCTATTGTATCATGATTACGTCAAGATTAAGAACCATTAAATTCATAAACATTCACATAAGAAAAGGGCTAAATTTCAATTTTACAATTGATGTAAAAAATTCCCACTTTGAATAAAATTTCCTCCTCCAGGGTAGCAAACGAGTTATATTAAGGGGATACGTGATTGTTTATCATTTTTATAAGAAAATTCTCAAATTTTTACCATCGAATCATTGATGTATTCAATATTTATTCCCAAAATTTGAAGTTGATCGTCTGTCCCATTACCGAGAAAAAAATGATTGAAAATAGTCCTTTTAACATGGAAGTAAATGAACCGAGCTTTTAAAAGGGCTATAACTTCTATACAAATTATACCATTTTCAACAAATTTATACAGATCAATAATTCAACTTTTATGAATCTAATGATACATTTTTCAATAGATTTGACATGTCTATTTAATTAGTTATTCATAAACGTAAAAAATAAAAAGTTATTGGCAGCCAACAGAATATAACAAAAGCACTAGTGTAGAATCCCAAATCTATTTCTTGAAATCGTGTTTATGTTAAATAAATATTTTTATAACGAGAAAAAATTTATCTCAATATTCTTTTTATTAATATTATCAAAACATTTTTATTCGAAATTAACCTCATTATTAACAACTTTTTATTAAAAAATTTAGTAGGTAAAAGTTGTCACTCTGCAGAAATACAAAAGATTTTTTCGAAGATCAACCAGATAGATAAGCTGTCCACGGAGCAAGAAGTTAAGCCAAATTCAAATAAACAATTTAATAAGTCACGTGATTCTTCGTTTTTTTTTTAATTTTGAAAGATTAAATAGTAAATAGTTGATTGTTTCTTTTTAATTTATGTTGCAAATGTGCACATCGGACTATCAAAAATACTTATTTTATGTAAATATACAGGAAAATACGCATGATTATAAAAAAAATAAATAAAACCGACTTCAAAAAAATTAAATGCAACAAATAAAATAATAAAACTCAAAAATAAAATAAAATCCACTAAAAGGTATAAAATAATTATCTTATTTAGTTACAACTAAACGACGAAATATTTACATTTAATCACTTTTTGAAGTCGGTGCCAAACATATACATTTTATGAATCAAACTCGACGGATTTTACTTAGAACGATTGGCGGGTACAACTTATATAGTTTGTTTAGCACCGACTTCAAAAAGTGATTTCATGTAGATATTTCGTCGTTTAGTTGTAACTAAGTTAGATAATTATTTTATACCTTTTAGTGCATTTTATTTTATTTTTGAGTTTTATTATTTTATTTGTTGCATTTAATTGAGTCGGTTTTATTTTTTTTTTATAAAAATTATTTTTATTTTTCTCTTTTTAGTGATATTATTATTAGTAACTTAATATAATACCTTGCATGCATCTCTCGTAAGAGAAAGGGTCTGGCGAATGAATCAGAAAATGATAATAAAATTAAATTCATAAATTTAAAAATTCTCTAGAAACGTTTGCGGGTTTTAAATGAACGTTTTAAGATTGATTTTTTTATATAAGATTTTATTATTATAATTTCGATTATTTGCTCATAATTGGATATTTACGTTAATTCGTCATTGATCATATCATTAGAACTTGACCAAATTAATATGGGACCACCCTCTTTCCAATATAAAAAGAATCATCGAAATAGGTTCATAAACAAAGAAGTTATGTCTAAACATACATAGCAAAAAAGGTCCAATACCAATGAAATAAAAAACGGGACCAATCGAAAATTAGACTGAACCCAATGCAAAAAAATCATCAAAATCGGTTCAGAATTGGCGAAGATATGAGGTAATATAGACAAAAAAAAAAAAAAATATTCAGTCGAATTGAGAACCTCCTCCTTTTTTGAAGTCGGTTAAAAAATTAGCCTGGCTAAGTATTAATATGAAATTCTCTTGCTAATGACTTTTTTGATATTGGCGAAAACCACGAACAGATAGAGGGCAGACTTGAAGCTGTGAATATCACTTTTTTGACACATGCCATGTTTTTTTTTTTTTTTTAATCTATAACCACAACACTCTTTGACAAGTTTGACAATACGGTAAAATTTATAAAATCTATATATATAAAATACTATATATATATATATATAGCGCAAGCTAGATGAAATTCTGTGCTACCCTTAAATCGTCAAATCTGTAAATAAATCTCAGCTTCTCAAAAACAAACTTTCCATTTTACTTCATAAAGAGACATTCCTCTCTGTTGTGTAATGAGAATATCATATTGAAGTCGCGCTTGCCGAGAGACCGATTACAATAATGTACCCATGCTTCGCATTTGATAAAGTAAAAATGTCAAAGATAGTTTTTTTTCCATAACAACAATATTAAATTTAGTTTGTTTTTTTCTCTGCCCTGTAAAATTTCCTTGTTGTGAGTTAGCAGGTTTACACTCTAAGGCGACGATATATAGTGATTTTTAGTAAGAAGCCCATGGACAGGTCCTTGGTCCATGTAATATTAGAATGTTAAAAATAAATTTTGTTCTTTATAAAAAATAGGCTATATACATATTTACTATTGATTGGCAACTAAGTAATTGCGGATTTTGTTTAGAAAATCAAAGACAATTCTTTCATGGAACTAAATAACTTTATTCTGTAATGTATTGCCCATTTTGATCAATGACCTTTTGCCATCTTTCAGGCAGCATCATAATCCCACGTTCATAAAACTTCTGGTTTTTATTAGCAAAAAACTGAATCAGGTACAATTTGACATCATCATCATTATTGAAATTTTTACCATTCAAGGAGTTTTGTAAAGATCGAAATAAAAAGTAATCAGATGGTGCAAGGTCAGGACTATATGGTGGATGTGGCAAAACATCCCAACCAAGCTCCAATAATTTTTGCCGAGTGACCAAAGATGTGTGTGGCCTTGCATTGTCATGATGGAATACAACACCTTTTCGATTTGTCAATTCGGCCCGCTTTTCTTCAATTGCATTGTTTAATTTCGTTAGTTGTTCAATGTAGACAACAGAATTGATCGTTCGGTTGGGTGGTAAGAGTTCAAAGTAGACAATTCTTTTGTAATCCCACCAAACTGATAACAAAACCTTCTTTTGATGAATACCAGCTTTTGATGTTGTTTGAGCTGGTTCACCTGACCTGCTCCACGATCTTTTCCGCTTGATATTGTTGTAAACAACCCATTTTTCATCGCCAGTTATCAGTCGTTTTAAAAATGGATCATTTTCTTTACGTTTTTTTAGCAAATCGCAGATGTTAATGCGTTGCGTTAAATGCGTTTCTTTCAGTTCATGAGGAACCCATGTATCGAGTTTTTGAACATAGCCAAGTTGTTTTACGTGATTTTCAATGCATGTATGTGATACATGAAGCTTCTCTGCAATCTCACGTGTTGTACTGTGACGATCCGAATCGATTATTGCTTTGATTAGGTCGTCATCAACTTCAACTGGACGACCAGAGCGTTTTTCATCTTTGAGTGAAAAATCACCAAAACGAAATTTGGCAAACCAATTTTGACACTGCCGTTCTTTTAATGCTTCGTCGCCATAAACAGCACATAACTTTTTGTGAGCTTGCGATGCGTTTTTCCCTTTGCGGAAATAAAAAAGCAAAATATGGCGAAAATGTTCCTTTTGATTTTCCATTTTTCAACGAACGCCATACGAAAACTACGCAACCGATCAAAAAACTTTTTTTACTGATTGACAGCTGAATTGCCAACTATCAAATAACAAAATGTGTTTTACATTTGGACTACGCCAGCAAACCTAAAAATTCAACTGAAGCCATCTATGAGTGAAATCCGCAATTACTTAGTTGCCAACCTTTTATTTTTATATTTAAAAATCTCACAATAAAATATGACGCCATTATTTTATCGCGAAACGATCACGTGACCTCACCATAAACAAACATACATTGTTTCAAATTATTGCTGTTCTAGAGGTCGACTGAGCAAATTCGTTCAACGAATAGTAGATAAACAATCCAGACGAAATAAAATCGAAGATATTCCTGAAATGGATTACGAAGTATGTTCAACAACAAATCTATCAATATGGCCTCCTCCAAATCCTCCAGTTCCGCCAAAAGGGTTTAGACCACCGAAACCAAAGCCAGATCGATCAACGAGTTTCCGTTTTAGATCATCAATTGAAGAAGAAATGTACGTATAAAATCGGTTTCTTTTATTATTTATTTATAATATTTTTTTTTCTCAATATTTCTAGACTTTAAATTTCAACGAAATTGCTACACAACAGTATGGAAATGTTGATGTACAACAATTATCAAATCTTGTCTGTCACCAAGTACTTAGACCATTATTGGATATAAAGAATAAAATATCTACTAATTTAGTTACAAGACTAGACAAAAATTAAATAAAAATTTTCATCTGGAAATTTAAAAATTGAAAATACATAGTAGAGTTTTTTTTACGCTGAATCTATGTCGTTTTCGGGTATTTTATGACACCAAAAAAGGCCATTTAAACCTTTTTCTGAGTCGCCATCTATTTGAAATATCAATATTTTAAATCAAAATATATGTTTCCCTTAATATAGAATAGTTTCTTTTTTGATTTTCAATTTACATCTTGCTCATATCTCGATTATAACTCGACTTAAAGCAAAAATATAGAACCACATTATTTTAAAGGATATTAACATAGATAAAAAACATATGGTTTTATTTTTTTTGGTTGTAAATCGAGTTCTAATTGAGCTAAAAACTAACAGTAAACTGAAATTCAATAATAAAACCGACTTCAAAAAATTAAATGCAACAAATAAAATACACTAAACGGTATAAAATAATTATTATCTTATTTAGTTACAACTAAACGACGAAATATTAACATGAAATTACATTTTTAAGTCGGTGCCAAACATATACTTTTTATGAATCGCACTCGACGGATCTTACTTAGTACGTTTGGCGGGTACGCTCGCTTATAGGTATAGTTTGTTTGGCACCGACTTCAAAAAGTAATTTCATGTTAATATTTCGTCGTTTAGTTGTAACTAAATAAGATAATAATTATTTTATACCTTTTAGTGTATTTTATTTGTTGCATTTAATTTTTTTGAAATCGGTTATATTTTTCTTAAAAATTATTATTATTTTTCTCTTTTTTAGTGATGTTATTAATAGTGATCATATCATCAGAACTTGACCAAATTAATATGACACCACCCCTAAGATACCCCCTTTCCAATAAAAAAGAAATCGGTTCATAAACAAAGAAGTTAGGCCTAAACAAACCTAACAAGAAAGGTCTAATACCAATGAAAAAAACGGGACCAATTGGAAGGTAGATTGAACCCAATGCAAAAAAAATTTCAAAATCGGTTTACAATTGGCGGAGATATGAGGTAACATAGACACACAAAAAAATCAGTCGAATAGAGAACCTCCTCCTTTTTTGAAGTCGGTTAAAAAGGAAGCTTTTTTCTTTTGAGAAAATAAAATATTTTAATTTCAAATGTTGCTGTTTTATTTCCATGGTATCTGAAGAATAGACTAAAATGGCATTTTCAGTGTTTAGATCAAAAATATATCAAAATCCTGACCTGTTGTAAAAATTCGAAAAACGCCATGAGATGGATATAAAACTATTAGTATCCAGTGTTAGGTTTACGGATACAAATTTTTGATGAGCATATCAGCACCCTAGTAGCACAATGTTTCAAAATAAATAGTTACTATATAATAGTTTGAAACATTGTGCTTCTAGGGCAGTGTTATTTACCGACTTTCACTTACATAATAATAAGTGCAAGTATTGAGATTTCTTCTCCCGAAATTCATTATTTGAGGTCTTAATCAAACATTCGATTTTTAATTTCCATTTAATACTAAATAAATGAGTTTTCTTCAAAATAGTCCCCAGAACCCTAAACCCACCTAACTTATGAATGGTTTACATGTCACATTCCCGGTCGGTTGGAATTAGCCTATATCTGTAGAGAGATGTCTCCAAGGACAACCTGGATGCAATTCAGAAGCAAGTAAAAAGAAATTCAGCCTTAGCCCGCTCACTCACTCCATCGAAGAACATTCTCCGCCCTTTCCCTATATTATACGAAGTCTGAACAAATAAACTACAACGGATCATTGCTAAACTTTATCCAAATTCATTTGAAATATTAATATGTTCTTGAGTAAAGTACGTTAAAATATAATTTTACTAAAAACTTTATTTAACCTTTTTTGTGGTCCCCAAGGTACTTAATTAGGATATTAAATTTCATCAAAATTGGTTAAGTCATTTTCAAGATATTTAGAAAAAACTAAAAAAGTACTGAAATAAAGTACTAATGTTTGTGGACCGATATGTACCAAAAACTAATCAGCGCTTCATTTTGTTAAACTAATTGTAGGTTTTCAATTTCATTTCAATCAGCGCAAAGGTGTGGAAAAAATCGTGGACGAAAAAAACGATAACACACATACATACATCCATCCATCCACACGCACTTCCAAAAAAAATGGCACTTTTTGGCCTCTCGACGAGATTCCAGGTAATTTTTGGCAAAACCGTCACGTGCTAAAATTCAATCTCATTGAATACTACAATTTGTGACCTTAATTGAGTCCATGGGTTCCGTAGTCTTTACCTGAGGAACCTTTGAAGTCGCGCTTGCCGCGAGAGCGATTCCAATACTTTCTCCCATGCTTCGCATTGGATAAAGTAAAAATAACGAGAAAATCTCTGATTTTTCGGGAAAAACGACTCCCGTTTTTTCACCACAATAACATATCGGCCTACACTTCACTAATAACCCCTGAATTTTTTGCCAAAATCAGCGTCGTTATCATATCGCAACCACTGTATTCTCTTGCTACTTTTTTCGTATTCCTAAAGATGAAATAGTAACATTCTGCGACCAAAAAGAAGATATTAAAAGAAGGGTAGGTATGCAAAATATTGCATTCCACAAATGTTTTGCGGATTGGAAGAAACGGTGGCATATATTTCAAACATAAAATTATACTTTATAATATAATTGGAAATTTTCTTTATTTTTTTGATATTACTTACTGACTTTTTGAGTTACTACGATGGCGTTTATTCTGATTAGTAAAAATGAATAATCCTTTAACCATTTGCACTTAGTGGAATTTCTTTTTGTTTAAAATCATTACATAAAAAAAGCGAACTTACTTTTCTTTTCATGAGTCAGAGTCTACTCTGACTTATAGGTGTTGCTACTTCTTGGAGAAACATCTTTTTGCATCAACATCATTAAAAATAATTCATTGGCGGTATATGTATGTGTGTGGGTGTAGACGTGCTAGGTGGAATTTAAAACTTGGCTAGAGTAGTCACAGCATAAGTTCCTCTTAATTTGTGATGTTTTTTGTAGAGTTTCAACGAATAGTGTATTCGTGGGAATCCGTTGTCAAGTAGCTGGTGTTTTTACGCCTCAAATACTTTGTTTTAAATTTCGATTATTATGTGATATTAAACAGTTTTCTTAATTTACTTTGCTGTTCATATAAATGTGAAAGAAAACTATTGATGTTTTTTTACTATTTTTTTTTTTTATTGATCTAAAATTTTTTCAAATTAAGTTATGTAGAACTGTGTTTAATGAATAAAAGTACAAATGCTTTATAAAAACATAATAAAAATAATAATTCAACTTTCCTTCAGACCACCGAGAAATTATTTAATTTTATTTAGTCAGAACTTTGAGTGGTAAATTTCTCTATGATATAGGTGGAAGTAATCAATACTTGATACTTGGTAATCAATCATTTGATAATTTCAATTTTTTTTTAATTAGACAAGCAACTATGAAAGTACGTGAATGAATATATTTTAGTTGCTGCTAGAATAAATTGTTTTTTGTAAAGTTGTTTTGGAATTATTGTGAATGGATAATGATTGTGAAGTTAGTTTGTATTAGCGACAGATGTTATGTGATGTGTGATTGTTTGAGAAATCCTCATGAATAATATATTTTGTTGTACCTATATCTATTTTGTATTATTTGTTTCGTGTTTTACAGACTGATAATGGCAGATCGTTGTCGAAATATCTCTTAATAACAATAAAGAATATTAAAAAAAAATTGAGATTATCAAGTATAATTGATTACCCTCAGCTACATCATAGAGAAATTTACCACTCGCAGTTCTGACTATAAAAAAATAAATATACAGTAAAACCCCTCAAATCCGAAATTCCGAGAAATCTCAGCTCAAAAAAGAGAAACTTATTTATTTATTCATAAAACAATTATGTATATATATTGTACATTATAACCTTTTTTACATAATTAGTTGAAAAATTACAAGGAAGTACAGTTAACATACCTAACAAAGTGTAAAGGCGTCTACATACTTATGTCATCCAGGATTGAAAAACAGTTAAAATTGGTTATTGAAATTCTTTAGGTTAATCACTTTGCAAAAACAATGAAATAATAATAGAAACACACAAAATATCACTTAATCTTTCACTTGATATCAGTTATCTTCAATTGTCGAATCTGCTTTCGGCTAATCCGAACAAATTGAAATCCGAACAGGCTACAGCCCCAATTAGTTCGGATTTGAGTGGTTTCACTGTAATAATTTGATGTTTTGTTCTTATGACATCTTTATCATTAAAAACTATTGTGATTACTAAGAAATATATTAAAATATGAAGATAAATTAATAATTCTTCTCTTAAGTTCCACATCCCAAATCCTTTATTACCTGAAGAAAATATTATAATCTAAATCTCCCCCATCTACCTTTTATTTCATAATTCACCCTCTTAAATATCCCTAAATCATATTATAAAAAAAATTGAGCTTCTGAGTACATGCCTGGTATATGCATATTAGGGTGCTCCTTATTTTGGATATTTTCGAATATTTATGAGGACAGAGGCTCATTTGGTTCTAAATAATTAAAAAAAAAATATCCCCCAAGTTTATCTCAATTTTAACCTAGTGCTACACAGCGATTAAGATTCCCATCTAAATAACATGGGGTTTTTGGCACTGAACGATCAATCTTTTATTCCAGCCAAAGTAATGTTTCAAAACATTTGAAACTCTGTAGACTTTATCCTTATAATAGTAGCTATCCTTCAGAATTTTTACAGATTTTTAGCCATTATAATTTTGGAGTCTATAACTTACTAATACTAAGATATAGCAGTATTTTATCTAGATATAACTCCAAAATTACAATGGTTGAAAATCTGTAAAAATTCTGAAGCATAGCTACTATTATAAGGATAAAGTCTACAGAGTTTCAAATTTTTTGAACTATTTGGTCGGAATAAAAAATTGATCGTTGAATGCCAAAACCTTCTTGCTATTTAGATGGGAAAATTAATCGCTGTGTAGCACTAGATTAAAATTGAGATAGAGACTAGAAACTTGGGGAATATTTTTTTTAATTTATTTAGAACCATATGAGCCACTGTTCGCGAAATATTCAAAATAAAGAGCACCCTAATGCCTATATAGTATTACAGATATTGTAGATCAACCATTCTATTTGGTACATTTCAATAGAGATTTTCAATGTAAAAAAACAACATTTTTTTATTAAAGAGGATTTAGGATAAGTAAAATCTTGTATTGGATATGCCATTTTATTTATAAATACATAAATTGATTTTTGAAAAGATGAAAAAAATAGAACTCCAGTGTACCCTGTACTTACGAGGATGGTGACTTCATTGTTCTTTTACCTTTAGCATTATGTTTATTTGGGTTTCCGTTGCACTTAGTGCAAGGAAGTATCCAAAGATTCCCCAAAGTAAAACGCTGTTAGTTACTCAGATTAAAAATAAACTAAATAATATCATATTTAGACCTATTTATTATAAGTCTTGATCTAATTCTTCCTCTTGAGTATCTTCTTCTAAAATTGTTTGGCTTTTTTTTAATTCTATTTCCTATATATAAATAAAAAAAGTTTTATTATTAAATTCACCTAAAGAAAAAAAAAATGAAAGAAAAAATTAATTACTTCTTGTTTGAGCATCTTTAGTTGATCTTTCTTTTTCCTTTCGAAAAAGCCTGCTTTTACGAGAGCCGATGAGAAAATTAAAAGGATGAAAAGTCCTCCAATGGCAGATAAGGCGATTATCCAGGTTTCCACAGATTCTTTTGGAGGCAAGCCCGTCAGTGTGATAGGCATATTTATGAATTTCGTTTCAGTTATGGGTCTAAAATAAAAATATTATTCTTATATAAGAGTTCAAGTTGCTAATACAAATAGATTTTAAATTTTCTAAGGTAATCTCAAGAGGGAGTCATCTATTAGATCCGAGATGGAACGGATTATTTTTAATTATATGTCAGAAGAGTTGTTTTTACCCCCTCGGGAATTGAATCCGGCTCCCTTTTGATGCTCGAACGTGCCTTTTTGACAATAGGAAAGCGGACTTTACAATTCGACTTCCTGGACCTTCAATAAATGTGAAATATGTTTATATTATATATATTTGGGTTAATAAATAAAGCCTGTCAAATAGCTTTTAACACCACATGTCGATTGTAAATTCTGTCCTTCTGTGGGAATTTTCCAAGTGACTAAATTTCTAAAAATGGGTGGGCTCATTATTTTAAAATATGCCCTGCTAATTACGAATTTAGCCAATAAGAAGTTTTTGGAAAATTTCCACTCGACAAGCGAGGTTGAGTCAGTGCAGAGCTGGGCGGTCACTGCTCAGTTGAAGTTGCTTTATAGTCCAATAGCTGGTGACACATTTTTGAGTACGGATTTGACCCAACTAGAAATAATGCGTAATAGTACCGTCTATGAAAGTTGTACAAGGAATGGCCAGTCTGGCTGGTCTAAGCAGGTGGACCAGGTACTGCGCATGGTGTGAGTGCGGTAAAAAATACATATGTGTTAAAAATTATTTTTGACCCACCATGAAATTATAAATATTATAATTTATAGTCAATTATAAACATAATATATTCACTCCAGACCATTTGAGTGGTGGGACGTGGAACCAGACCACCCAAAGTGTATTTTTACAACATGCAAAAAAATAGTATCATCGCGTTCTTAAGTACCAATGGTTTTATTTGACTATAAGATAATACTTAGACTCTAAATTTAGTATTTTTTTCTTTACATGACAAATTTTTTGAGGCGTGATACTACTAACTACTATTTTTGTTTTTCTATTATTTCTTTTATTGACCTCTAGGCGTGGGGAACCCCAAACTTCCCTTTGAGGACCTCTGGGGTTCCGCGGAACCCAGATTGAGAAACACTGTATTATAGTTTCAGTAATGTCATCATAAATTTGATTTCTTGTAATTAAAATTAAGTATAAGTGTATTCCTCTTTTAAGTGCCATATCAAGTCTCCCTGACTTTTCGGCTCCTCTCCACATATACATGTGCTGAGTGTGTTTAGCTGTTTTTACACAGATATACGTGACCTACTTTTTAACGCCGGTTCCGAACGGCTAGCTTGGAGAGGTTACTAGGCAATTATACTCTTGGTAGGTTGCCATTGCTTTCCAAGAGAAGGCGACTGCAAATATCTGATCTTCCGAGACTCAGTCTCGAATAAGTGTACTTCGAGTCAGCGACCCGACACTCTAACCACTGACCCACAGTCGCCTTTATATAAGTGTATGAGAGAGAGGTAATCTGAAAATATGTTCGTTATATAGTAGTTATAGTTTTTATCTTCTAAAGGGATATCAATGAGGTTGCCCTCTGCTTAATGAAAATAACGATTTGTTTGTTATGTGGCTTTCTTGATAATAACAAAACGAATTTATTTATATCTAATCGGGTATTTAAACCCTTGAGAAATAACAGATAAATTATTTTTCATTGAAAGACTGATGGTCAAAATAAACCCATGGAAACCATATAGTCTAACAAATAAATTATATGCATACATATAATTATATATTCGTTACATATCTGTAAATAATTATTTGCAGACGACATCTTCATTGATTTCCCATAACAACTCACCTACTTCCGGAAAAACATAATCTTTTCAATTAGTTTTTTATTTGACTCTATAACGATCGTATTTTCAGATCCCATCTTTCATACCCAATTACGAGGATAAGTCAAAAATTACCTACACTTTTCGTTCTACAACTTTATTGAACTAAGATAGGAGGCGGCCGCATGCTCATGCGTTGAGTTGGTGCGTCTATAGTCACGTGTGCGGAATTTAATACGGTCACGTCAGTTGCCGTCTAGCTACAACAGCATAAGCATGTCAGCTCCGCTATCAGATTGCACCAAAGAGGAGCAACGAGGAGTGGTCAGGGGGTGTGAAAGGTGCTGAAATTCACCGGAGACGTTTGTCACAATACAGGGTAAGTGCTTTATCTCGTAAAAGCGTTTTTTTATGGATCGAAATGTTTAAAAGTGGCCGAACGAGCGTAACACAAAAAGAGGGAGCTGGGCGACCGTCAACTTTGAGACGCTTTGAGACCCTGGAACACCCTCGCTATAGCCCTGATCTCGCTCCCTCAGACTTTCATCTCTTTGGACCGCTCAAGGAAGCTTTGAGAGGTCGTCGATTTGCCTCAGACAAGGACGTTCGGGATGCGGTGCAAAAGTGGCTTCATGACCAGCCGAAAACCTTCTATCAGGAAGGCACCCGGAAGCTTGTGACTCGCTGGACCAAGTGCATTGCTAAAGGTGGAGACTATATCGAAAAATAATGTCTATCTTAGTTTAATAAAGTTGCAGAACGAAAAGTGTAAGTAATTTTTTTCTTATTCTCGTATAATTATAAGAAATTATTTTAATATATTATATTAGAATTAAAAAGCAAAATTTTAATGAAATAAATAAATTATTTACAAAAATCTGGAAGAAAAGATCTAATTTTTCAAAATCATTAAACTGTAAGATTTAACAATTGATGTTCACTTACTTAAGTGTATTATATTTCTCAGGCTCTTCTACTTTGACTCTTGCTTCGGACACAAATTGAATAATATCTTTCTTCCCAAGAATAGGAACTGCAAAATTTGAAAATGTGTGAATAATAAAATACAATTTTATAAAAATAAATAAATAAATAATATATATACTGATTATGGGAATATCCATTTGAATTTCAACATCAACTCTGATTAATGTTTTTGAAGCAAAAGGACCAATAATGCAGAAAATACTTTTGCAAACAATATTTGGGTTTTGACAATCCATAATAATTGTTCGATTTGTTAACAAATTGTCTGAAAATACAAATTCCAAAGGTTTTAAAATAATAATATTTATCTTATACTATTAAATGAGCAATTCTTATTGTATATAGGTTCATATAATCGGTTTCTCGAAAACGGATCGTATGATTTCGATGAAAATCACACATAGGGGGTTTTTTGGTCGAAGAATCGATCTGTCAGGGTCTCATCTTCGAGTAACTTTAATGTGAGAGACTTTTTCTTAATTAAAATAATTATACAGGTGGGTGTGTCAACAAAAATGTATGATTACATTTTTTCCTTTTATTAATTAATTTTAAAACCCAGTAATAGTTCATCACAAATATTAAGGTAAACTCTCCAGTAATGGTCCATGCTCCTATAATGGGCCACCCCTTTAAAATGTCGAGAAATGAAGGGTCTTTTGTTACCTAGGGCAGTGAAAGGGATACGGGTCATTGACTACTTCCTACTAGGATACCTTAGCACTGGAATTCAGTTCATTCCTTTACTTTGTGTCAAGTGTTTCGATTATTCTGCAATATTTGTGATTATTTTAACTTATGATTAAAGAAATCTGTTAAGGAAAGTGATTTTTTTCAACAAATAATATTTATTTATTATAATGCCTGTTTAGTAACTTTAAGGAATATTTAGTACGATAATATGTATAATTCAAATTGTACAGTGCATAAATGATGAAAAACTTAAGAATTCATTGCCAAAATAGGGTGGCCCATCATGGGATCACGAATTGTTCAACTGTCCCAGTAATGGGCCAGCACGGACCAACATAAAAACATGGTATCATTCTGAATTAAGCTTACTGTTGAGAACCTCGTTCGAAACCTAACTGATCAGTACAGGAACGGTCATTGTACTATGAATGGTTCCAATAATGAGCGGGCCGGCCCCTTACTGGACCATCGGCATTTTCTTTAAAGTTTTACAAAAATATGAATAAAACAGATAAATTTTGATTTTATTTACACCTCTTTGTAATTCTATGATGTTATAGACTTGATTCTTGTTCCACAATAGATTTAATAGATGGCCCATTATGGTACGCAGGATAAAATACTGGCCCATTATCGGTGAATCAGGTTAGTTATGGTATATATATATTTTTTTATTTTTGTAAATGAAACCAGTGTGCTAAAATTGCGGTTACAGGTGTAGGCCAGATAATAATGGAATGACAGGTAAAAATTTGGACCAGTTTGCTTAGTATGTAGCAGTGGAAATTCAGTTTTACTTCAATTTTTCTAAAATTATTGGATAAAAATACTTGGTAGGTTTCACATTAAGATATAAAAAAAATAAAACGAATTTATTTTTGGAGAATCTTTAATCTCGATATATATATTTCGGGTGACTAACCCATCTTCAGGAGAAACAGAAAGTAACTGACCTGGATAAGTCGAAATTGAATACAAGTCAATGGTAAAATTTATTTTTAAGATAACAAAAGGGTAAATATTTAAAATTAGTTGAGGGAGAAAAGGTAGAAAGTCTACTTTTGTTTAATTTTGAATGGCCTTTTGATATATATCGAGATTAAAGATTCTCCAAAAATAAATTCGTTTTATTTTTTTATATCTTAATGTGAAACCTACCAAGTATTTTTATCCAATAATTTTAAAAAATGTTTCACCAAGTACCAACACCAAATTCCTTAAAAACTATTCAATTTTTCTTTTAACCGGCCTATTACTGGAGCGTTTACCTTAATATATTATATTAAAATTAGGAAATTTAATTAGAGATTATCCTTTTCCACTTAGCCACTTTATTTATTTTATAAGGTTTGGAAAGCGGTGAATAAAAATATGCTATAAATAGAGGAAAATTTTAAATAGAAAAATGTCTGGATTGGACTTAATAATATAATAAATAAATGAAAATTACCATCGATAGTAGAATTAATGTTTTGATCATCTATTGAACGTCTCTTTCTCTCTGTAAATGTATTATATTCAATTTCAGAACTGCAATTTCGCCATTTGCTTATTAAATTATCATTAAATGAAATCTATACAATAAAATGAAAATAAAATATTTAAACATAAAAGAGACAAATACATAAAATCATTAATTACATTTTAATTCTTAAGATAGTTGTTTCGCGAAATTACTAGCAAAAAGTTAATGCTAGAGTATATAGTACAGACAATAATGATTCATAATTCATAAGCCCAAAACTTTTTGCTGTTTATGTACCACTACTAGCCAATCCCGTGCTCGTTTGAGAAATCTGGCAACATTGTCCGAGCTTCTATATATGTTATCATAGAAATGACATAAAATACATTATAAAGGAAGATTTATAAATCAAAAAGTTCTGAATAAGCGATTGAAAGCTGTTTCGATAATGGCTGAAGCGAAAAAACGTCAAAAAAGTACTAAAGTTGACCAATTTTTTAGGTCAAATAAATGCATTGTTGCCAGCTTGTTTTTAGTGTAAATTTTTCATTTTTTATTCATTATTATCTCAGAAACTATGTTGTAACTATGAATTAAAATTTTCTTAAAAAATGTATTAGCTATTGTTTAATGTTGGTTTAGTTTTTTGTAACATTGGTAAGAAGAGTTTCTTAATTATAATTAAATATGTATGAAAACTTTCCGATATCCCGTATAGTGTGCAATGTATAAGAGTCTGAAAAACTCTATCTTTGGAATTTAATATTTCCGGAACTAAATTGTTCATAAATTTCGTTTTGCCACCAAATATTTACATAATAATCTCTCTAAATTTCAAAAACATCCTAACAAAACCCATATGGTGAAACAACTACCTTAAATTACATACCTTAAGGGAAGAAATTTTCAAAAAATTTATTTTCCTTTTTAGTGGTTCTATCCATTCTACTGGAAGAATTATTTGGATACCTGCTTTTTCTAAAGAGCTTATGCCCTCATTTTGTATCTAAAGGATGATATTAAAATTATTTTTGATAATTTATTTCTCACAATTATTCACCATAAGATAACATTTAAATGAATAAAAGAATTAATTATAGAATATATTATTTCAAATTATTGATTAATTACCAGAAAGCTAGCAGAAAATATTGATGGTAAATGTCTTTCGAATAGCATACTTGATGGAGTTGCATACCTAGATGTTAAAAAAATAATAATAATTATAATTAAAGATGATGTCACTTTATGATAAGAAATAAATATCATTTACCCTGAAAGCTCAATGTCCATGGCTAGGGGTAAGTTTACTGAAACTAAGTTGTCACTTGGATTAGTTTCCAAACTCTTCGATAATACTTCTACTTCAAACGAGAGATCAATCATTGAGTACTTCACAAAAGAAGAGTCAAATGGAATGGTTAGCTGAAAAAATACAACTCATTTTAAGCTATTAGGTGTATTTCCCACAAGGTCCGATCTCATTTCGATTTTGCCTGAATCCCTTTTAGAAAAAGTATTACCGAGCCAAAATAATATGTGTCTCGAATACTAGAAATTTTCCATCTAAACGAAATGGAAGTAGTAGAGGTACTAGGCTTCAGCCTTCCTAACTATCTAAAGGTTAGGTACCTGAGGTTTGTCCATAGGGTCCTTATATCGGGGTCTCCCTCCTACCTGGCGGAACTACTTACCCCTGGTCCATCAATAAGATCAAGAGCCCTGGTATGCCCGCGACATCAGATTGCCCTCAGATCGAGGTCATTTGAGATCACAGCCCCACGACTGTGGAACTCAATGCCCTCTGCCCTAAGACAACCATCCTCTGCTGCCCGCTTTTTGCATGGACTCACTGAAGCTTTATCATGCTAATGCTATAGCCTCTAACTTATATTTTATAGTGTGTAACTTATATTTTGTAATATATATTTTGTATTTCTATTTTGTATTTTATAGCACTGAAAGAAAAGTCAAGACGAAAAATACTATATGGTTCCTTCAATGACCTTTTTGAACCTCGAAGAAGGAGCAAATATTCTCCGAAACACGGGTTTCAGAAAATTGTAAAAGGAGATTTTTTTAATAAATAGGTACTCTTTTGTTGGGATTAATATTTGTAATTAGGCTGGATATTGGGATCTTGGACTTAAGAAAATAATTAAAAACTAATTTCCATAAGGGTGGAGGATTAAAATTTGTAGACATCTACCCATTAAAAATTATATATATCAATAGAGAAAATGGGGATATGTCGTAGGTCCAGGGGATGGGAGTGGGGGCGAGTGTCCGGGTTGGGCTCCAGGGGGTGAGGTGTGGATCCCGGGATGATGGGGAGAGGGTTGGTGGGGTAGATGGAGCGTAGGCCCATTGGCGCTGCCCTTTGGCTAGAAAAAGACCCCAAGGAGCAAAGTTCCATGGCTAGTAAGAGGCCCGTCGAATGCGGGCTTCGCAGCTGGTTATATTATATTGGAATAAATTGATGAATTAATTATCTAACAATATTACATTACAATTTTTAATTGAAGAAAAAAGAGGAAAGTTTTTCAAGACTGGGCACGCTTTCTGCAAATTTGAGCGATTTAATAATTTTTGAAAATAACAATGAACGACAAACAATTTACCCCGTAAACCTTACAATGGATTCCAGTAGAGTATTAAACCCTGAATATCATGCAATTTCTCAATTTTTTACAGCACGTCACAGTTTCGAGATATTATTGGTCAAAACGACGAAAAAGGCCATTTTGACCTATTTTCGAGTCCCATTAGTTATTAAACAGCAATATTTGAAATAAAATATTTTGTTGACGTAATAGAACACAGCTTCCTCTTTGATTTTCAAATTACCACTTGTTTCTAGCTCAACCAGAACTCGAGTTATAGCTAAAAGACTAAGACCATATGTTTCTATCTATGTTAAATTGAAAGTTTTTTTGCCAAGAGTAGCAGAATTTTTATATATTGAAGGAGACAATAAAAGAGTGTGTCTTCTGCTGGAATTCCACCCCCCCCCCCCCTGCGACAGGCATGACATAGGAAGTGGAAGATTTAGAAGGGGTTCTACCCCCCCCTGGAATCCCCCCTGGAATTCCAGCAGAAGACACACTCTTTTATTGTCTCCTTCAATCTATCTATGTTTTTTATCCTTTATAATCACTTAGTTTGTGTTTTTTAGTTATAACTCGAGTTCTAATTAAGCCAAAAACAAGTGGTAATTTGAAGTTCAAAGAGGAAGCTGTTTTCTATTAAGTCAACAATATATTTTGATTTCAAATATTGCTGTTTACTAACTAATGGGACTCGAAAATAGTTCAAAATGGCCTTCTTCGTCGATTTGACCAATAATATCTCGAAACTGTGATGTACTATAAAAAATCGGGAAATGGCATGATAATCAGCGTAAAAAGCTGTACTGGAATCCATTGTTAGGTTTACGGGGAGAAATTTTTGTTTAATTTTTGTCGAACAGTGTAATTTGAACTAGAAAGTTGGAACTTGGCTCATAGGTGCAGATTGTTAATAGAAAATTATGTGGCATATTTCAACCTATTGATAAACTGTACAATAGTTACATATAATATAGGAGTAAAATTTACCGGTTTATTAGTATTCCAAAGTGGATTTGCAATTCTGCAAATTAACTCAGCTGTAAAATTAGGAGAAGGACTTGTAGCAAAACTGTGGCATTTTGCAGGATTATCTTTCAGTTTGATAGGTTCTTTATAGCGAACAATCATTTCCGTTAGATAAGCAGGTTCTCCATTGTTGCTAATATTAATATTTAGAATTAAATCCTGATTGGACCCAATTACTAATGGATTTTTTGAACTAGAAGTGGGACAAATTTTATTGTCAATTATTTTATAATGGATCATTTTATTTTAAAATACTACTTATTTACGTAATATTTAAGAAAGAAGCGTTCACACTCAAATCCGATTTGCACTGCTGATCTTTGCACATTAGAGTAAAAGGAACGAATTTTCCAGCATCCATTTCGGCCCTTACAGGACAAAAGCTACAGAAAGTATCATTTCCTGTAAATTAAAACAAAAATTTAATATACATAAAAAAAAAAATATTAATAAAAATTTACTTTTATTAACTGACCCTAATTATATATTTTTTAAAAAATTACGTTAAATTAAAAAAAAAAAATAATACCTAATAATAATCGATCCATTATTTATATATAAAACTTTTAAAATTGTAATAAAATTCAAATAAATACGTAGAAAAATAAATTGACACGTTCTGATATGGCCATCCACTTGACTTTACCATACACTTCTGGTTGAGTTTAGTACAAGGGCCTAGATTTACATTTTTTGTGGCCCCCCCCCCCCGCCTCCTCCTCCCCCCATTTCAGGTGGTTTGTTTTTGAAATTTTTAGTCTTCTGAGGGCCCACTGATTATGTATACAAAATATTGTTGAGTTTGCTCAAATGGCCTAGATTTTTATTTTTTGACCCCCACCCCTAAAATATTTTCGTTACTATAGGTTCATTTTATAATATATTTTATTTTTCTTGTTTTTTTTAGTTTGAAAATATTATATTTTTAAATTTTAACTCCCCCCCCCCCTTCCTTAATTTTAGATCGATATGCACCAAAATCTAATCAGCTCTTAATCTCAATGGACCAAAACTACGTGTGAAATTTGGTTTTGATATTCACACTAGTTTCTGAGCTAGCTCGTCCTCAAAATTTGGTAACGCACAGACTAACAGACTAACTAACAGACATTTTGACAAAACAATTATTATCTCAAAAAATGTAATTTTTTCGAAGTTAACTTACTAGGGCTTTTTTGTAGACCGAAATGCCATGGTTTTGCTCAATTTTTTTAATCAAAATAGTTTCAGCCGTTTTTGAGATATTTTGAAAAAAAGAAGGAAAAAAACCTTTTTTCATGCACGATTACAATACTTGACCATAGTAAAAAAAATAAAAAAATGTGAAAAAATCCAATTACCTACCCCAAGTTGAATTATGGAGAATCCATGTATAAGATTCATTCATCATGGCTGGATTTTCTACTGTTTCTACATGGACGTTAACATGTAACGGTTCAATATAATCGAAGTTTTCATTCTAAAAAATAAATTATCTACATAGGTATTATATGCAAATTTAGAAATATATATATATATTTTAACTTACCCCAATAATACTAATTCCAAAATCATATTTTTCTTTTTTACCAAGAGTTAAATTTTTAATAATTTCTGTACTACTTAGTGCATTATTTAGATAAGCTCGTTTTAAATGTTCATCAACATAAATACTGATTTTTATGACTAAAATAATATAATTAATAAAATTAAAAAATTATAATTGATTTTTTTTCTCAATTTTGAGTGCATTTGAAAGTATTAAATATACTCACTTATATATGGAGGTGGCTTGTCACTTGTGAATTCGACAAAAGCACTAATAATCAAATTAGTAGCATTATGTTGAAGAATTTCCTTATCCGATTCTAAATGTAATTTTAAATCTATTATAGGTCTAGATCGTAGAATTACAACGTGACCATTGTAAGACCCAACTCCCAGATCTGTAAAAATGAGAATAAACATTAAATAAATACACTATGTTTTGGTTCTCTATCTGAAATGGAAATATTATGAATTAAGCATTATACCACCAAACGTTTTTTGGTATCCTTAAAACAGGTGTGCCTCCCTAGATTCATACCCCCCCCCCCCACAGTTTCATGAAAAGTAACACCTCACAATGTTAATTTTCAAAAAAATTTAAACCCCCTCCAGAAATTTCAATTCGGTTTCCCCTTACTTACAAAATGTTTGAAACAACAGCAACAACTAATGATTTTATTAATACTGGTTTAATAATTCAACCAGTGTATCAACCTTATTGTTAAGTAATAAGAATGTATCAATGTTAAGGTCAAATAAATCATAAATAAATTGATACGTTCTCATGTGGCCATCCACTTGACTTACCATACACTTCAGGTTGAGTTTGGTCCAAGGGCCTAGATTTTAATTTTTTGACTCTACAACACCCCCCCCCCTTTGGGGCGGTTAGTTTTTGCATTTTTAGTCTTCTGGTATCCCACTGATTATGTATACAAAATTTGGTTGAGTTTGCTCAAATGGTCTAGATTTTGATTTTTTGACCTCCCTCCCCCCTTAATTTTGGGTCGATATGCACCAAAATCTAATCAGCTCTGGAGGCATGATGCGGTGGTGAGACGTCTGGCTGATGAACTTATTAAAAAGGGAATGCGGGTCGAGCTCGAATATTTATATCAGAGCTCGGCCGGAAACAGGAAGCCAGACATCGTGGCGAAGGACGGGTCGGGGACGGTGTGGGTTCTGGATGTTCAGATAGTGTCAGCGCTCCTCGGACTGGGGGTTGCCCACAGAAACAAAATCAATTATTATAAGGGCAACTCCAGTCTGGTGAGCAACATTGCGGCAAGGTTTGGGGTGGGCTCGGGTTCTGTGAGAGTTGAAGCCATCACACTCTCGTGGAAGGGAGTGTGGTGGCATAAAGCGGTGCCTCCCCTTGTCGCCCTGGGAATTTCTCAGAGAACTTTATACGATATGACCTTCAGGGCGATGAGGGGTTCATTAATGAATTTTTACAGCTTCAACAGGAGAACTTATAGGGAAATCGCCATGCGATAGAAATTGTATATAAAAAAGAAAAAAAAAGGAAAAAGAAATTTTTTTTTGTAAATATATTATGTTAATATTCCTATAATCATGTAAATAATCCTGTAATTAAATTCACCCGATAATGTAAATATTTCTTGTTAGTGGAGGCCCCCACCTGCGTGGCCCAATAAACGAAAAATCAATGCACCAAAACTACGTGTGAAATTTGGTTTTGATATTCATTCTAGTTTTTGAGTTAGCTTGTCCACAAAATTTGGTAATGCACAGACTAACAGACATACTAACAGACATTTTGACAAAACAGTTATTATTTCAAAAAATATAATTTTTTCGATGTTCACTTATTAGAGCTTTTTTGTAGAGCGAAATGCACTGGTTTCGCCCAATTTTTTTAATCGAAATACTTTCAGCCATTTTTGAGATATTTCGAAAAAAAAGAAGCAAAAAAACCACTTTTTCATGCACTATTACAATACTTGACCATCCCTGATGATAAAGTAAAAACTCAAACTGTTTTTAAAGTTTTCTGACTACTTTAAGGCCTTCATTAGAGAGTTCTAAAAAACAAAATAAAGTTATACAAAAACATTGAATTAGACGTGTTATAATATTCAATTCTATTAATTTTATGTAATAAATAATTTCAGTTAATCTAAAATCGGTGTGAGTGCTCATACTTGAGAACGATCGCAGAATAAGTAGATCGAAACGTCGTAGTTTTATTGTATTATATACTCTAGAATTCAAAAAGTTGAATTAGTTATTTTCTTTAATTCCTGAAGATGGGTTGATAATCCCCAAATATGAAATTGTGCTTTAGTGTTCCCATTGTGATTTCTTGGCCAAGTCTACTGTACTGTAGCGTATAAACATGCCGCAAGTATTTACACATGCTGAATATGCCGATATGGTATTTGTGTATGGGATTTGTAATGGAAACGCTGCTGCTGCTTGTAGAGAATACGACATACGATTTCCTAACCGCAGACTACCAGATTCAAGAGTGTTTACTCATGAGTTCAATACATTGTGTGACACTGGTAGAGTGCCCAGAAGTCATATTTAATCTGAATTAGATCTGCATTGAACTCTGCTGTATCTCGGTACTCAATAAAAATTGAACACATGTTATATGGCATTTATTATTTCAATTCGTCTATATTACCACTTCCTAAAATATTTACTATTCCTCCTGAAACACCCTGTATATAAAAACTCATTTTTGCTTTATTTTATGTGAAACCTACCTCGTAATTTTTACTTAATTTATTATTACGAGCATTAAAAAATGTTTCGCCTTGAACCAACACCTATCTCCTTAAAAGCTATTGTTTCTTATCAAACAGAACTTATAGTATCTTCAACATTTTTCAAATTTGATCTGAATTCTCATTTTGTAATCGCTAATGTTATACTATGTCGCTTCGAATAAATAAAATCTAATACAAAATGACTATTTCACAAATTATTGCAAATTCAATGATAGAACTAGATTTCGCTATACTTTAATTTTTTTGAATTAATTTTTAGCCTGATTATAATTTTTTCATTACATTTATTGTTTTAATGTCACTGTTGCTCTCTATTTCATGACCACGAAATTTAGCTACCCAAAATGGGGTTGTGACCCATAGTTTAAGAAGCATTGTTATAGTAGATGCCTCAAATGCAACCATAAATTGGAAAATTGGAAATCAACCGTAGCTAAATGACCCAGTTGCCTTGACAACCCCCTAATTCGTATACTTCAAATGCCCATTATACCACTGAAATTAAATTGATATTTTAGCACATTTTGAAATAAGTAAGTGTTTTTTAAAATTGTCTCTTTTGTTATGCCTCCTCTATACTATGGGGCAACTTGGGCCAATTTAAGCCAACGCCAATGTGTAGTGGGAAGTCTTGTATTAGCCGATATTGGTTGACGCTGGCAATGAGATTGGCGATGGTTGGTTTATTCGACACATCAAAGAGGGTCAAGCTTGTGCTAGGAAAGTGCACACTGGCTTGGTGGCGTTTCCACAAGGCCATCGACATTGGCCCATCTATTGGGCCATTGTGTGGAGGCACCGTCAAGCTAACTCGCTTTACTAGTGCCCTCAGTGAGCCAGCATCATTGGCCAAAGTTGGCCCATAGTTTAGACTCTAGAGGATGCATTAGATATTTCACTCACCATTATATCTATTTTGATCAATATCTGCTTGAGCCAAAGAATGGCCAAAGCCTATGAGAGACGAATTAATATCCGTGCCAGCTATTCGTTGTAGTTGTCTAAATTCGTTATTTCCGACTCGGAATAAATAAATTGCACCTCGTCCATTATCTTCAAGAGGCGCAGATATAGCAATATCTATTCCAAATAAAACATATTTATTAATAAAATTATCAAACCAATATTTATTTCAAAAATACTAACCTTGATAGCCATTTGAATCTTGTTTTCCTAGACAAATCATGGCAGTTCCAAAACGTCCTCCATTTGAAAAGCCTACATATTTGCGCACTAGGTCAAGTGAGTGCTGTGAATAATAAAAAAATTATTGAGGTTGCCCTCTGCTTTGTGCAAATAAACATATACTTAAATATATACATAATTTATTTGTTAGAGACTAGAGTTTCGAAAGCTTATTGCTTGCTATAACAACAAAACGAATGTATCTATATCCAATCGGGCAAATAAACCCATGGGAAATAACAGATAAAATAGTTCTAATTAAAAAGACTGATTATGAAGATCAAACGTTCGAAACTATACTCGGTAGAAATTAAATTGTCTATATATACATACACATACATACTAATTTAATCCCAAAATTTTAAATAAAGAGCGGAATTTAGAAAAAATTTTAATTTTAGAAATGATCGAAATTTTAAACAACAAAAACTCAATTAACAAAAAGTGTGATATGGACTGTTTTCTAATATTTATCAACATTTTTCCTATGTATTTATACTTATTATATTCTCATCAAAGTGGCCCACGAACGAATTCTAAGTGGCCCGCGTGATTCACTTCCGACTATGTTTACTTTGATTAGGGGTTTCAAAGATGAATTAAATCTGTTTTTAATTAACATAGCTCACAAAAATATTGACCTTTTTCCCCATACTCAAAGACTTTAAAAAGAAGCTCAATATTACCACTATAAATTGTACTAAGTACGAAGCTAAAATTAGAATCTTATTACAGTCATTTGAGAGCAGATTTCAGGACTTTGAAAGTACAAAACAAAATTTACAAATTTTTGTTAATCCTCTCACAATCAGTCTGACTGAAATAATCAGTTATCCTGCCACTATTCACTTGGAACTCACTGAACTGAAAAATCATTCTGCACTAAAAAACCATTTTGCAGAAAAAATATCTTCAAAATCTTCTTCAGAAGAATTTGGAGATTTCTGAAAATTGGTGCCAAAGGAAGACTTTTCTGCAATAACTGACCTGACCTTTGAAATTTTATCTAGTTTTGGATCGACATATGTTTGTGAACGCGTCTCCGATGGAAGGTACATGTCAAGAAAAAAAGGGAAGAGCTTAATATCAACTTTAAAAAGATCTACTGGATAATTGGAAGAAATTCTTCAATGTCAATTGAAAATAAGCTCCTTTTATATAAGCAAGTACTCAAACCAGTGTGGACATATGGCATCCAGCTGTGGGGATGTACAGCACAGTCAAATAGAAATATTATACAAAGATTTCAAAATAATGTACTAAGGTGCATTGTAAATGCTCCTTGGTAAATTCGAAACGCGGACCTCCATCGTGATCTTGGCGTGGAAACCGTCAGTGAAACCATTAAGAAGCTATCAGCAGCCCACCAGACGAGGCTGCAAGGGCATGTGAGCGAGGAAGCCTTGCAACTGCTCAACGTTGACACACAGACTCGCCGGCTGAAGCGTATCAAGCCTCATGAACTTTGTTAAAAACATTTTAATAAAAAATAGAGATAAAGACAATTATATATAAGAAATATATGATTGCTTGTTGTTTTGTGTTTTGTTTTAAGTTAAATCTATAACAAAATTACTTATTAGCTGCAGCTAGATTGTAATATTACTATTAATAAAAAAAAATGCATAAAACAAGACTTTACAGTTTAAAGCTTAGGTAACAAAAAGTAATTTTTAGAAAAAAAACCTACTTCAAAAAAATTAAATGCGACAAATAGAATAATAACTCAAAAATGAAATAAAATGCACTAAAAGGTATAAAATAATTATCTTATTTAGTTACAACTAAACGACGAAATTTTTCCATGAAATCACTTTTTGAAGTCGGTGCTAAATAACCTATATAAGCAAGCTTACGCGGTGTTGTCTCCATTACACGCCAAACGCACTCAACTCCGTCGAGTGCGATTCATAAAAATGTGATTGGCACCGACTTCAAAAAATGATTTCATGGAAAAATTTCATCGTTTAATTGTAACTAAATTAGAAAATTATTTTATACCTTTTATTGGATTTTATTTCATTTTTGAGTTTTTATTATTTTATTTATTGCATGTAATTTTTTTGTAGTCGGTTTTTTTTTCTAAATTTATTTTTATTTTTCTCTTTTTAATGAAGTTTACCATGCATCGCAGGTAGATGGGTAGACCTTTTTTTATTTAAAAAAGATTTTTCCATTATTTGCTCAAAAGAATTGAAGATTTCCGTTAATTTGCCATTGATTATATTCAGAACTTGACCAATATGGAACCAATCGGAAGTACGCCCTTTCCAATAAAAACAACCATCGAAATCTGTTCACATTGTAGGAGAGAAATCAACGAACAAACACAAAAAAAAGACATTCCGTTCAATTGATAACCTCTTCCTTTTTTAAAGTTGGTTAAAAATAGGAACCGTCAGTAGTCAAAGGAACGCCAGAGATTTTTTAATAGTCAAAATATTTATTTATTTAGTAAGTAATTTTTTTTTTTTTAAATTTATTTAAATTCCAGTGATTAAAGAAAAAATTCTTCCGAAATGTTTGGTATTTTAATAAAAGTTTAAAGATTTTTAACCGACTTCAAAAAAGAAGGAGGCTATCTGGTATATGAATACAAAATATTATCTTATGTCACTATTAATAACATCACTAAAAAGAGAAAAATAAAAATAAAACAGACTTCAAAAAAATTAAATGCAACAAATAAAATAAAGGGAACACAAAAATCAAATAAAATGCGCTAAAAGCTATAAAATAATTATCTAATTTAGTTACAACAAAATGACGAAATTGTCACATGAAATCACTTTTTGAAGTCGGTGCTAAACAAACTATATAAGCGAGCTTGCCTGCCAAACTTAGTAAGTAAGATCCCTCGAGTGCGATTCAAATGTATATGTTTAGCATCGACTTCAAAAAGTGATTTTAAGTAAAAATTGACGTTTAGTTGAAACTAAATTAGATAATTATTTTATACCTTTTAGTGCATTTTATTTGATTTTTGAGTTCTTATTATTTTATTTGTTGCATTTAATTTTTTTGAAGTCAGTTTTATTTTTATTTTATAAAAATTATTTATAAAAGATTTCTATTTTCTAATTATTTATACAACATATAAGTATTTATTATATTCGATATATTATTATGTATATGTTTATTTGCATCAAGCAGAGAACAACCTCATTGATTTCTCTTTATGAATCAACAACTCTGCTACTCTTGTCAAAACAAGATCTTTTCAATTAAATACTTTGAATATTTATTAGTTTTTTTTCGAATAAAAATGAAATTCAAATTTTTTTTTTAATAAATAACTTACCCCATTTGAAGTGTAATAATATACAGCCCCCGTATCTTGCAAATAAAACGGAGATCCAATAATCAATTCATCATATCTACTATTGTCGCTTTGAATAACTAAAAGAGAGGCACCAAAGAACTCTCCAATTTCAGTTCCAATAAGATATGAGTGTATATGCTTTTTCTTTAGAGAAGCTGCAGAATTTTCATCAAATTTCTTGATAAGATATACCTATAAAATAAATTTCTTTTATTCTAAATTTACAAAAATGATTTATTTTTGATACATTACTCTATTCCAGGGCTTAAAAAAATTTTCATTCACGACCCCATTATGAGTGAGAAATTATTCGCGACACCATATTGTATAGATCACCGGATCCAAATTTTATTTTAACGTGGAACCCTTCTAAACATATGTTACAAAATTTTTGGGAACCTTTATTAATTTATATTAAATAATAAACGCAATACATGTTGTATAATATTTATGTTCGTAGTTAGAGGGTGGCAGTGCCCCCTTACAAAATGCCACCCTCCCCCCACTAAGAAAAATCGAAAATCCATTATTACGAGGTATCACTTATGCAGGGCCTGATTTAGACTTGATAAGGCTCTAAGCTATTTGAGATATGGGGCCCTTTATAAGTCCAGATATTTAAATAAATAAAAAAAAAATGTCTAGATATTATATGTCAGTGTCAAATATGATTTTCGGATACCTAGAGGGTTAAACTGAAATAAAATTAAGAAGTACGACGGGGCGTCCCATCTGAATTGGCCCACCAATATTTTTTCTTTTTAAATAAAATTATGCTAATTCACGGTAAATTTAATTTAAATATTTATTTCTATTATCATTTGCAACAATATTTTAAACAGTTTAAAACATTTTATTGTAACATTTAACTTTTGATGAAAAAATTCGCTCAATTATTATCAATTTATTTAAAAAGGGAAAATCAAACGCGGAAATTGGCGATCTAGTTAATTTATCAAAGTTTACTGTCAGAGATATTATTCGAATTTATAAAACAACCGGTACAATAGCTACAAAACCTCAGTATGCGTCGAAATCCAAAATATCAGATGCTGATAGACGGGCATTGAAGAAGATTATTAGAAAAAGCAGGCGTTCGAACTATGGTGAATTATCTGTTCTTTGGAGCGATGCTGTGGGGCGAAGTGTTTCAAGATCCACGTGCCATAGAGAAGCCCTTAAGTGAGTTTTAAAACTTACAAGGTAATTTTATTGCAACTTATTCCAAATTTTTTTTGTTGTAATTTTACTAATTTTTTTTAGGCGAAAGAAAAGCCACTCTTGACATTAAAACAAAAGAAAAACCGGCTTAAATGGGCTAAAAGTCACATTAATTGGACGAGTGATAAATGGAATAGTGTCCATTGGAGTGATGAGTCTCGTTTTGAAGTTTGTGTTGTTATTCGTCACAAAAATGAAACTTTCAATTCAGATTGTTTAAAAAAGAAAGTACTTTCACTGAAACTTTTGGGTCCAGTTACGTTATAAATTCACATGAAACTAAAAGAATTTTTATTTTTGACAAGGCTTGGTTTGATCACATATGTGTACCGCATTTTGTGTATAACTCCTAATTGACTGAAGATGGCCAAATAAAATTCAGGCCGAAACTTCTCATTAAAGGTGTTTTATTGAACCCAGTGATTCCATCTTTGGCTGATACCTCCTCCTTCATCTAGTACAGTTTCATCACAGCCACGAACTCTTACAATATCAATAATTACTTTAATTAAGAAAAGATGAATTAAGATTAAATTTGTCGAGGTCCAGACCTAGCCAGATCGCTTTCTCATCCTCAAAACTTGTTAATAGAATTTGTTTCACCAAAATCGGTAGGGCCGTTTTCAAAATAGGACTAAGATACAAATATACAAACAAATAAATATATAAACAAATATATAATCAAACAATTTTTGCTCGTTTAATAAAAGTAGATAGATATATTATAAATTATATATATTATTTATTGTATAAAAGTGTAAATTGTAACTGGGATAACTCCCGTATATTGAATAAAATAAAATAAATAATAATGAGATGGATCTGCTCAGGGCCTTTCAGAGAAAATGTGAGGCCCGGGGCAACTAGCTTTTTTGAGGGTCTTCAAAATTCAAAATAATAAAAACAATTTTAATATAATATTTAATTAGTTTGCATGAGGGCGGGGCTAGACTAGGTGGTAGCGTATCAGCCTGCTAACCAAGTGGATCCGGGTTCGAATCCAACTCGAGGCATCCGGCTAAAAATCTGATCCCGGGGGTAGAGACAAATTTAAAAAATGAATAAATAGTATTGTAAATTGGCTTATGGTTAGAAAGGCCGAAAAGCCAAAAAAAAAATTTATTCGCATAAATTTAAATTGGCATAATTTATATATATAAATTAATGTTTTCTGCATTTTTGAACTAGACGTTCTACAGCTAGAAATATCAAAATCTTATTAGTTCTTCGCATTAGCAATACAAACATTTTAGAACAAGAATGAACTTTCTAAGACTTTGAATGCTGGCTGCAAATTCGGAGAAGGATTTGAGCTAGAAAGCTGAAACCTGGGAGAAAGGTGAAGCTTATTAAATGCAATCAGCCAAATTTCAGCTCATTAGTTATATATACCAGGTTATCACCATTAAATACATACCATTCCTGAATAAGAACATCGTGGTGCTGAAGCTATATAAGTAATTTTATCAGTAAAAAAGTGTCCAGAACTAACTTGATAACCTGTAAATTTTTAATTATTAATAAATAAAAATGATAAAAAAATAGTGTTGCTATATATGGTATATAATATATACGATATATGGGTCATTCTTTTACAAAGCGTACAGATTTGAACAAAAATTGACCAACCCATTTTTGATTTTCCTGAAAATTTTTTTACAGGTTCTATATCGAAAAAAATGAATACGTGTTCTAGGATTTTTTTTTTCTTTTTAGAAATACTTGGATGGGGTCGGAAATTAGAGATATTCGTGATTTTTGCCTAGGAGCCTCATATTAAAAAATTCATAACTCCGGTTCTTTTTGAGCTAGAGAAAACTTTTTTTTTTAAATTAAAATGTAATAGAGTGAATTTTAAGAAAAAATGGTTCCAAAAAAATTTATGAAAATTTTTACATTGTTATAAACAATTGAAATGCTTACATCGATTTTTAACAATCTTCCCCACCTCGAGCACGTTTCAAGTATAACCATCGCATTCTACGTAAATTTTCCAATCAAAAATGCTTTTTTTTTATCGATGGAGAAATAATTATTACTATTGCAAAAAAATTAAATAAACTAGCGCGATATCTCAAATTTTCGACCCCCTCCATTTACCAGAAAAAAATAAAAAATAAAAAAATCCTCGAACACGTATTCCTTTTTATTTGATAACCAGCTGAAAGGCCCGCCTTCGGCGGCCCTCTTGAAAGCCAGGGGGCAAGCCCCCTGGACCCCCAGCCCTCGAACCCCCCCCTCACCACCCCACTCTCACCAAGGGCGGATCCAGAAATTTTTTATGGGGGGGGGGGAGAATGTATATAAGTTGCCCAATGTATATAAGATATACTTTTTATCTCGAAAGTGTGTCGCGATCGAATTGTCCAAGCGGGGGGGGCAGAGACGCCACACACACACACACACACACACACACACACATATATATATATATATATATATATATATATATATTTTTTCAATTTTAAAATTTATTTAAAAAAATAAATGTTTTTTTTTATTTTACAAATTTTTTTGCCAGGCACGGGCCTCTATGGGGGGGGAGGGGGATCGGTCAGAAAGGTGTTCGGTTTGTAAAAGAATTAATTACCCATATACGAATGCAAGGATGCTTTCTCAAAATTTTACCAACCGGTTCGGTGAAATTACCTTCTGCTTTAAAATTACTCAGAAATTATTAAAAATTTTCAAATTTTTTCAAATAACTGATACATTTCTATGATAACTAATTTCATCGTATAAAACTCTAAATCTAAATGATACAAGTTATTTATAGAAATCTAATAAAAAAAAAAAATAATAATTTCCTCGTATAGTAAACTAGATCAAATTTTCAAAATTTCTATGAAAACTTGCATAAAAAACATTACAAACGTAATCTATTTTATGTCTGCTTATTAATAGCCCGTTTGCACGAACCATAATATTTATATCAAATTAAATTAGGTTAGATTGGTGGTGTTTCACAAGGAGAAAAATATTAAAATACAAAGATTTTCTCCTGACGATGAGTTAAGAGCTCGAAATATATAGAGTAATTATATATATATATGTTAACATTTAAATGAAAGCGAAAGTTAAAACTTTTATCCGGTCACTGCCCTATTTTGGTGCACTTGGGACCAGACTCGTTTTGATAGTGAACCAAGAGTTGAAAAAAAGATACAGGACCCAGCCGGATATGATCCGACATCTTCTGCGTTAAGCCGGCAAATGCCTTTTCCATTTAGACCATGGATCCCCTGACTAGATTTAAATGTTAACATATAAACATTCTAAATAAAATTTATTATTGAAAAACTGAACAAAATTCATCTGTTTCGATTCCCCAAAGAATCAGATAGATGAGAATTGTAGTAAATTTATATATATATATATAAATATAATTTTTTCGATGTCCACTTAAATAAGCTGACGTGTGCTGATGTGGCGATCCACTTGACTTTACCATACAACCTGGCCCCTCAGTTATGTTTAATATTTAATAAAATTATTTATAATCATGTAGGGGAGGGGGGTTAGATTTTTGCATTTTTAGACTCCTGGGGGCCCACTGATTATGAATACAAAAATTGGTTGTGTTTGGTACAAGAGCCTAGATTTTCATTTTTTGACCCTACACCCCCCCCCCCCCCCCCTTTGGGTGGTTAGTTTTTACATTTTTAGACTTCTGAGGTCCCACTGATTATGTATACAAAATTTGGTTGAGTTTGCTCAAATGGCCTAGATTTTTAATTTTTAACCGCCCTCCCCCCTCCAACCCCCCTTAATTTTGAGCCGATATGCACCAAAATCTAAGCATCTCTTAATCTCAATGTACCAAAACCACGTGTGAAATTTGGTTTTTATATTCACCCTAGTTTTTGAGCTAGCTCGTCCACAAAAATTTGCTAACGCACACATTAAATAACAGACATTTTGACAAAACAATTATTAGGTATGTCAAAAATATAATTTTTTCGATGTTCACTTATTAGAGCTTTTTTGTAGAGCGAAATTCCATGTTTTTTTTTTGCTCAATTTTTTTAATCAAAATACTTTCAACTGTTTTTGAGATATTTCGAAAAAAAGAAGGAAAAAAAACCCACTTTTTTCATGCACGATTACAATACTTGACCATACCCTGTATGGCAGGGGTGGCCACTAACCTTAACTTTGGGAGCCGCAAATTTATAAAACTGTTTCAAACCGAGCCACATTGTTTGAAGATTAATTAATGGTTTATTAAAAAAGACACATTTTTTTATTTTATAAAATATAAATGAAGTAACATATATTTTTTGTTCTACTTACTTATAACATTACAAATTACAAATTAATTTAATTTTTGTACTATTATTTTTTTAATTTAATTATTATACAGGGTGGGGCATAAAGAACTACCACATTTTGAAGACATATAAAAAATGAAAAAATTTAACTAGAAAAACACTAAATATATTTTTGAAAATAAAATAAATGATTTTTTTTTAAAATGTATTTTAAACATTATCAGAAAAAAAAGGTGGGGAGGGTCCAAAAAAATTCTAGCTCTTTAGTCCAAACTCAACCAAATTTTGTATACATATTCTGTGGATCCCCAGAAAGCTAGAAATGCAAAAACTAATCAAATTTTGTATAGATAGGCCGAAAGGGCAAGAATTTTCATTTTTAACACTCCGTCCTCATTATGGGTGATTAGTTTTTGCATTTCTAGCCTTTTTGGGGCCCACATAATATGTATACAAAATTTGGTTGAGTTTGGTCTAAAGGGCTAGAATTTTTTTTGACCACCCTAAGAGGATTCAAGAGCCGCACGAGATTGACTGAAGAGCGGCATGCGGCTCGCGAGCCATATTGTGGCCACCTCTGCTATTTGGTATAATAAAAAATCTTTGTATTTTAATTTTTTTCTCCTTGTGAAACACCACCAACTCAACCTAATTTAATTTTAACAATGTTTCACTACAAACCAACACCGCGTTCCCTAAATTTGATTTATATCAAATTGTTCGCACGAACCGGTAGGAAAGCAAACTTTTTATCGCATATAAAAATTTCAATTAAATTTAATAAAATAATAATAAATTCTAAGTTCAGAAAATAACTTATTAAAATCAAATTTCTTACCTAGATAACACAAGGCATCATTCTCATATAAAATCTGATATTCCTTAATTACAATTTCACTATTTTGGCGTTTTCTTCGCTGACTAGGTTTACTCAAAACAGGTTTTCCAAGACCTAATGCCAAGCCACCTAGAAATGTAGGAAAAGTGACTTTAAATTATTTTATTTTCAACTTAATATAAAAATAAATGAAACAATATAAAACAAAGAAGAATGGCTTAATAAGATATGCAGAACCCCATATAATGGTAGAACTTAGGTACTACCGAAATGTAGAATGGAAATTGAGGATTCTCTATGTCAGAGGTTCTCAACAGATGATTTTCTAAAGATCTCTGAAAATACAGTCATATATGTTTGTGGTGTAATTTATCTGATTCATAATGGGAAATTAATGAGGTTGTCCTCTATTTAATGCAAATAAACATAAAAAATTACAAAGGGTTGGAATTAGCGGTGTTTCACAAAATAAAAATTGAAATAAAATTTGAGTTTACTGAATACTATCTATTAATATTTCGGGTTTTTAGCCCATCATCATGAGTTTATTCAAAAGTAAACTAAAACTTTATTTCAATTTTTAATTTGTATTTCCAACCCTTCCTTAAATATGTTTCACTAAAAACCTAAACCGCTTTCCCTAAATGTTACAAATAAACACGTATAAATATATACACTCACCGGCAAAAAAAAAACGCAACACTTGAATTTTTTAAATTATTTTTAATTTTATTCAATAATATATATTTTTCAACATATTTTATACTTTAATATCATATATATGAACATTTTAAATAACTTTATAAACAAATTATCTACATTTTATTATAATAAAATAATATTTTCTTAATATTAGTCGAAAAGTAAAATTTACTCAAATTTCGATCTTTTCTTTATTCATTATTTATAAAATGTGATACAATGTTCTAGTTAATCTTACATTAATCTTCACGTTTTATTTCTTAATCTAATATTGTTTTAAAGAAAATTTCATTCTGTAAACATGCCTTTGAACTGTGAAGATACTGCTAGAGCAATTGCACGAATCGAAGATGGCCTTAGTTTACGTTATGTAGCTAGGGTTATAAATGTAAATGTTTCCACAATTCAAAGAGCCTATCAAAGGTTCAGGGAAACTAGTTCTTATTGCAGAAGGCCTGGATCAGGACGAAAAAGGTCAACAACAACCAAAGATCAATTTTTGAAGCTTCAAATTATGCGTGATCGTCATACAACCGCAGTAGAAGCTCGAAATATGCTCGAGCAGCCCACCGGAATCAATATAAGTGGAAGAACAGTCAGGAGAAGGTTAAAAGAAACAGGTCTCCTCTCGAGAAGACCAGCAGCTGGACCTTGCTAACGGCAGAACACCGATCTTCGCGCCTTCAATTCGGTCGTCAACATCAACATTGAACAATGGATCAATGGAAGTCAGTTCTTTTTTCTGATGAGTCTAGATTCAGCCTTAAATCACCCGATGGAAGAGAAAGAATATTGAGGAGATCAGGAGAAAGGTATTCCCCAGGCAATTTCTCTTCAAGAACATTTAATGGAGGTTCTGAAAAGTTTGGGGTAGAATCAGCCTAGAGGGTAGAACAGAACTTGTTTTCATTGAGAAAGGGCACTTACAACTTCACGCTACTTAGTCGAGGTTCTGGAAAATCATGTTGTCTCTTATGCTCCCTTTATTGGGAACAATTTCCTTCTCATGCAGGACAATGCACGTCCCCATGTGGCTAAAGTCGTCAAGAAGTACATGAATGATGTAGGAATAAGAGCCTTAGATTGGCCAGCTCGGAGCCCGGATCTCAATCCAATTGAACATTTATGGGAAGGACCCTTTGGGCAGACATGTTAGAAAACGCATGCCTGAGAACCTTGGCGATATAAAAAATAAACTTTTTGACGAATGGGAAAAAATACTCCAAGAAGATATCGAGAATTTAATTAAAAGCATGCCTGAGAGGATGCAAGCTGTTATAAAAGCTAGAGGTGGAAATACCAGATTCTAAAATGGTTAAAATATTGTTTATAAAGTTATTTAAAATATTCATATATATGATATTAAAGTTTAGAATATGTTAAAAAATATATATTATTGAATAAAATTAAAAATAATTAAAAAAATTCAAGTGTTGCGTTTTTTTGCCGATGAGTGTATATACTTTATTTATTTATTAGATACTATAATTTCGAAGGCTTGTCCTTCATCAACAATCATTTAATTAAAATAATTAATCTGTTAATTCACAACAATACCAGGTGTATGCATATGAAATGAGCCTTTTACGATAGATGGTAGTATAGGTTATTTTTATTTTGAACGAACCATAACCTTATTATTTTTTCATTGCTTTGGCAATCTGTCAACAACGTTCATTGTTGGAAATTTGATTTGCACTACAAGAACATAAAATTTTTTCGTGTTAAAAATGTAGAATTTTATGCCTACAGCATTTGATATGCGGACAGCATTAAATTTCTTGTTATCATTCAAAGTAAAACGCGCCAGAATCTCAACGAATGCTTGAAGAAGTTTATGGTAGTCATACTCTATCATTAGAAACATGCAAAAGATGGTTTCAATAATGACAATGGGATGACGATGACGATCACGATCACGATGGGATCAGAAAGGTGTCTTCTATCATGAGCTATTGAAACCTGCTAAACGCTACCAACAACAATTAATTGATTTGAACCAGGAATTGCAGGAAAAACGGCCAGTATATCAAAAAAGGCAACATAAAGTGATTTTCTTTCATGACAATGCTACTTCACATAAAGCAAAAACGGTTCAGGATACGCTGGAAGCACTCAACTGGAAATTGATACCCCATGCGGCTTACTCACCAGACCTGGCTCCTTCCGACTACCACGTGTTTTCGTCGATGGGCAACGCACTTCAAAATTTACGAAGAAGTCAAAAAATGGGTCATTGATTGGCTCAAAGACCAACAGTTTTTTACTTTACCATACAGGGTATGGTCAAGCATTGTAATCGTGCATGAAAAAGTGGGTTTTTTTCCTTCTTTACTTTACCATACAGGGTATGGTCAAGTATTGTAATCGTGCATGAAAAAGTGGTTTTTTTTCTTTCTTTTTTCGGAAATATCTAAAAAACTGCTTAAACTATTTCGATTATAAAAATTGAGCGAATCCATGGCATTTCGGTTCACAAAAAAGCTCTAATTAGTGAACATCGCGAAAATTATATTTTTCGAGATAATAATTGTTTTGTCAAAAATGTCTGTTAGTCTGTGCGTTACTAAATTTTTGTAGACGAGCCAGCTCAAACTAGTATGAATATCGAAACCAAATTTCACACGTAGTTTTGCCCATTGACATTAAGAGCTGATTAGATTTTGTGTATATCGATCCGAAATTAAGGGGGGTGGAGGGGGGGTTAAGAATTAAAAATCTAGGTCGTTTGTGCAAACTCAACCAAATTTTGTATACATAATCAGTGGACACCCAGAAGTCTAAACATGGAAAATCTAACCGCCCAAAATGGGGGTGGATGGTCAAAAATGAAAATCTTGGCCATTTAGCAAACTCAGCCAAATTTTGTATGCATAATCAGTGGGTCCCTGTAGTCTAAAAGTCTAACCCTCCCCTACATGATTATAAATAATTTTATTAAATATTAAATATAAGTGAGGGGCCAGGTTGTATGGTAAAGTCAAGTGGATGGCCACATCAGAACACGTCAGCTTATTTTTCGAAATATCTCAAAAACGGTTAAAAGTATTTGATTAGAAAAATTGAGCGAAACTATGGCATTTGTTTTACAAAAAAGCTGTAATAAGTGAACATCGAAAAAATTATATTTTGATAATAATTGTTTTGTCAAAATGTCTGTTAGTCTGTCCGTCCGTCCGGTTGACTGGTTGTCCCTTAGTCTGTGCTTTATCAAATTTTTAGGACGAGCTAGATCAAAAACTAGTATGAATATCGAAACTAAATTTCACAAGTAGTTTTGATCCATTGAGATTAAGAGCTGATTAGATTTTGGTGTATATCGACCCAAAATTAAGGGTGGTGGAGGGGGTTAAAAATTAAAAATTTATGTTTCCGAACCAAACTCAACCAAATTTTGTATACATAATCAGTGGGACCCGAGAAGTCTAAAAATGCAAAAACTAACCCCCCTCCCTACATGATTATAAATAATTTTATTAAATATTAAATATAAGTAAGGGGCCAGGTTGTATGGTAAAGTCAAGTGGATGGCCACATCAGAACACGTCAGCTTATTTTGGAAGGAGATCCACCAATTACCAGAAAGTTGAACAAAATGTGTAGAAAGTGATGGAGAGTACTTTGAATAAAATATTTTCTTTTTTCCTATTTAAAAAAAAAGTGTTTTATTTTCATAAAAAAGGCTCATTTCATATGCATACACCTGGTATACCCAATCGGGTAATTGAACTCATGTGAAATAACATATTTTTGTTGATAGAACTTAAATTTTTGAATTTGGTTTTTGTTTCTATGTAATTTTAAAAAGATTGATAACTGCTGTTCTAAGTCTTAAAATTTTAACTATTATAGCCCTTTAAAAAGCAATAACTCCAAATTTATACTGTTATAATTTTAAATATTTTCTCACCTTTTCCGTAAGATATACCTGGAGCTCCCATCAAAACTTGTAAATGTGAATCCTATTACAAAACAAATACTTTTAAAATTCACATTATGTATAATTATATAATATACAATTTTATTCAAACTTCAAGGGGTAATTGTCACACTATTGAAACAAATTTTTAAATTTTGAATAGTTAATGAAAAGATTTAAGTATGTTTTTTGAGTTTCTTTTTTTGAAGAAATATGCTATTTTTTCAAAAATCAACCCAGGTTAGGTAAATATTATAATTATAAAATTAAGAAGTGAATTTAATTTTATTTAGGAACGAATCAAAGATTTTAGTAGAAATATTTTTACATTTCATATCAGAGGGCTTCGTCCCCTCGGGAATCAAACCCAAGCGCTAACTAGATTGACGGGTCGTTAAAAATTTTGATAAATTATTTTTATTAATTTATATAAGTTTACTATAAAAATAATTTGTCAAAATTATTAAATTTAAAAAATAGTACCTGGAGCCACCGAGCGATGCTCGGTAACTTTTTGCTTCAGTTAAAAGCTACATATTAATACTAGCTGAGAAGCCCTCCTTTGGCGGGCGTCTCCGCTAACCAGGGTGCTGCGCCCCCTAGACCCACACCTGTCTTTAAGGAATTTAATGACAGCCTTTTGAATTCTCGTAATAATGACACTGTTGATCTAGCCTGTTGTCGATTATGATGGAACCTAAATGTAGTGTCATCTTTTGTAACTATATACAAGTTTTCAATATTTGTTACACGAGAAAGCGCAACGTACACAAGTTCTTGTGAATGTCCGTTACCATACTCATAAACAATTTCATCGAAAGTTGCTCTTTGCGATTTGTTAATAGTCATAGCAGAAGCCGCAACAAGAGGAAAATGTTTTCGTTTTGCAACCATTTTTTTATTTTTATCAGATATCAATGAAATGCTTGCTGTTCGTAAATCAATAGGAACAGCGAGATTATTAACTCCGATTTTAACTGCAAATCGAGCTGCTTTTTTTAAAATTTTTCTACCTATCTTTTCTGAACCACAAAATTGTAACCAAACACGATGTAAAAAGTTGTTATCATCAAATTCTAAATGTACTAATTTTCCGGTAGCACCATTATATAAGCCGTCAGATACGTCGATGTTTGTTGTAATAAGATAATATTTTCCTGTTACAAAAATAATTTGATATGATAAACCGCCAGTATCAATGACAGATTTTTTATGTTATTTTATTCGAAAATTAGGCTCTTGTTCATGATTGTTGCATCCTATGATCATGTCATTTGCTATAGAAACAACTTTATCCTCGCATTGTTGTAAAACAAAATTATTGTAGGCATCTACATGAGAATTTTTGAAAAACAAACGAACTCCATTCGAGCACAATCTGTGTACTGTTTTTTTGTCAAAAAATCTTGATTCAATAAGATGTAATTCATGCTGCTCCATTGCAGCACCATTACCTATCTTGGTTAACACTTGAGAAAAAGCAACATTACTTTGCCTCATCACTGTAGTAAGTTCATAAAATTTTAATTTTCTCCATAAATGTGGCCCAACTAAGCGGGTTCTAACCGGCTTATAAATTGGTGTAGCTCTTATAGGTGGCAATTATCGCAAATCTCCTATCAAAATAATATCTACGTTTCCGAAATCTGCAGAGTGGTTTCCAGTAATTTGTTTTAATCGCAAATCAATTTTACATAAAAGTTCCGCACTAATCATACTTATTTCATCAATGATGAGTACTTTGACATATCTAAAAAGAGATCTGTACAAATGCAATGTTTCCGACGAAAAAGGCAACAAGTTCGAAATAGATATTCTAAGAGCTGTATGAACGGTTGTGCCATCAATAGCTACTGCAGCTTTACCTCTGGCCTCCCCCTTCACCCGCCCTTTCTCACCTCCCCTCTCTCACTTCCTCTATCAGCAGCCCAGAATCGTAGCGGAATGGGAATCTTACGGGGTCGCTTTTTCACATTTAGACCCTGCCCAGCGCGCTTAAAGAAGCAAAGCTTCAAAAAAATATACAAATACATATATAAATATATATACACACATTATATATTTTTCAAATTTTCTATGTATAAATCTTAATTTGTAACTAATTTGAAATATTTGTGATAGACTGATGATGAAGGCTATGCCTTCGAAACTATAGTCTCTAGAAATAATTAAAAATTATTTTATTTAAAAAACAGAAGACTCTCTCATTTTATTTTATTTTTAACCTAAAATATATATACAATTTTTGCTCGTTTAATAAAAGTAGATAGAGTAGATAAATAACATAAATAAATTCAAATGTTTTATAAAAAACAATCCTCAAACGTTTATTAGAATAGTAAACGTTTCGGGAAAAATTCTCCCATTATCAATGGAATTTTAAGAAATTTGAAAAAATACTTGCTTTAATAAAGAAATATTAAGCTGTTAATATTGTTATTACTATTAGTATTGCTTTAATTCCTTTGTTAAAGCAACTTTTCTTTAAATTTTTTAAAATTCCATTAATAAAGGGAGAATTTCTCCAGTCACGCCCTCGAAGCTCGGCACTCCGGGCTGGTGACCAACGTCTCGGGCCAAAAAGTTTATGCTCCTTAAAAAATTATACTTCAGAAACATATCTAAAAAGCTCAACATTTTTTTAGACTTATTATTATTATTTTTTTTAAGTTTTAGATATACCTATATTTATATTATGATATATTATAATTTATTTTTCGATTTGACCTACGGCGCTGCTCGACCTCTTCTTCAGTCTTGAATATGCTTTGAAATACTTATTTACCCTTCAGTACAAAATTTCAACTTTACAGCTCTTTTGTACTTTAAAATTAAAAAAAAATCAAATTGCATTTCCGTTAAGGAATTAAAGTGAATCAATCACAAATAATGAATTGGGATTTTCAAATACCCTTAATTTTAAATAAATTAGCTGTAGTGATTCGATTAAAAAAACAGTCGTAGCTCAAACTCATGCAAAGCAAATGCTGAAAATATTAAATGAGTACCATTCCGTGCTCATTGTTCATTATCAACACTATTTTCAAAGTTAATTGAAAACATACCTGATTTTTGATAACATGTGTGGAAAACCCTCCATGGGCATAACTGTATTTCGTATACAAATATTCTGAAAAGTTTTAAATTTATTTTAGTTAAATAGGTACTAGATTTTATTTAGAATATATTCTAAATTTTTTATAATTTAATTTAGTTAACAATTTTCTAAATTATTGACCATGTTTAAATTTTTTCCCATTATTATGCCACGCATGCTGAAATTAGAAAATTTGCTAAAACTTTCAATTTGATCTTCATCAATAATCACTTGCTTTATTAGAATCACGAGTAGAAGTCAAAACGTAAATAAAACTATAAAATTTTATCAATCTTCTTGTATCGATATCATGACAAACAACCTTCTTAAGGTTTTGACCAGTTGTTCTTAACAACTTATGGCAAATGCCGGAATGGCTAATCCGTCGTTTGCTTCTGGTATAGGGTTTTTGCGAGATATTTTTAATTTTTAAATTACATTTTGTCTTTTGATGCTAATCTATGGTCACGTTATTATATTTGTTAATGAGCATACATTATCTATTTTTTTTTTACTTTATTATGTACTTATTTATAAGTATATGTATATTGGGCACAAATTAAGGATAAGGAATTAAAAAAATAAATAAAAAAAAAGTAAATAATATCTAAGGGTTTAATGTTAGACAGTCCAGGAATAAAAAAAATGTGACAGTCCAGGAATAAATAAAAAGAAAATTTTTAATAATTCCTGAGAATATTGACTCTTTGAATCCGGAAGAAGGAGGAAAAATATCCCGAAACATCGGTTTCAAAAGCTGCTGTAAAGATAAAAACCTTGAATAAATTCATTTTTTCAAGACCGGGTGTAGAACTTAGTTTCTATGATATCAAAGTAGGGATAGAAATATCACATTATTTCCTACGGGAGCTAATATTCATTATTTCCCGTGGGAAATAATGTTATTATCAAGAAATAAATGCAATTTGTTGTTATAGCAACAAAAAAAGAAAACAAGGCATACTTAGGCAACTATATACTTAATTTAATTTGATTGTGAAAAATTAATATGCCAAAATTTTATTTAAATATTTGTTTTAAATAATAATATGAGGTCATGAAAAAAATAGTATATACACCTCAGGAGAGAATGGTATTTATCCCTCGGTACTTTGTAGCCCTTGGGCTTCGTCCTCTGGCTACAAATTTCACCTCGAGAAAAATCATGCATTTCTCTCTCTCGATGTATAATAATCCTGGACAAGTTTAAAATCCCAGATCATCTCACAAACCTGAAACAGGATATTTACTCGAACAACACCGCCAGAATAAAAACCGAAGGAAGACTGTCCGGAAGCATCCCAGTGAATCAAGGTATTAGGCAGGGAGACTCCTTAGTCCGCTGCTTTTTAATATATGTAGTTATGGATGAAATCATTGGCGAAATCAAAAATCTAAAAGGATATTCCTTAGGGGACGAGAATACAACATGCGTTTGCTAAGCAGACGATGCAGCACTCGTTGCAGAAGATGAAGATTCCCTCCAGCGCCTCCTGTATAAATTTAGCTCTGTTGCACATAAATTCGGTCTCACCCTGTCAACCAAGAAGACCAACACTCACAATCTCTAAATCACCACTCCGATGTAAACTACAACTATACGATACGATTGTCGAACAGGTTATGTCCTTCACGTACCTTGGCATCCAAATGACCTCTCATCAAGACCTAGAAACAGAGGTAAGACATCAGGCAATAAAGGCCTCAAAAATATTGGGTTGCCTTAACAATGCAATCTGGTCAAATCAATATTTAAGAACGGAGGCCAAGGTACGAGTCTACAAAAACATAATACGTCCAGTATTAACTTACGCAGCAGAGACAAGACCCAACACTGCAAAAACCTCTCACTTATTGAAAACGACTGAAATGAAGACATAAGGAAGGATAATGAACGTGACCAGGCTCGATAGAATGAAGAGTGAAGATATTAGAGAAAAATGTGGAATACAAAAGGTGGACGAATGGGTTAAAAGAAGAAGAGCGGAATGGTGGCATGTGAGAATTCCAGAAGACCGACTGGTAAAGAAAGTGATGACAAACAAGCCGATCTGAATAAGAAGTAGAGGGCGTACCAAGAAGAGATGGTATGACGTTCTGGAAGAAACAAACCTATACCCCATTATTTATTCCTGGACTGCCTACCATTATTAAACCCTCAGTTATAAATCCCCCAGTCCATCAAAGAAAAATTTCTAATATAATAAAAAATTATATTAATAATTAAATCAAGATTTGAATTAATAAATAATTATAATATTTACTTGGATCGAAGAATGGTTTAAGGACAATTTTATTGCAATTCACGCAATTTTCTTCTTGCCAAAAACAGGCTCCTGGAACGATAGCTCTTGGAGGATACCTCCGAGTTTCATACTTATATTTTAAACCTGGTGCGCAAACCTATAAAGAATATTATATATATTATAAAAGGTAAAATATTTCTTTAATTTAATATTAGTAAGAGCAAATATAAAAGAGAATAAAAACCCATTCAGAATATTTAGTTTAATTTATAATTCAAGCAGAAGACACACTCTTTTATTGTCTCCTTTAATACTCTTCACTGTTCATTAGAATTTTATACATAAAAAAGACCCACCTTATGTCCTTAGCTATTGGAATACTGACAAGCATTTATCAATAAATAGCTAGCTCATTATAATAAACTGTTTTGATATTTTTTAAGACATTATAAAAGTATAATTACCATAGATTGCACAGCAATCGAATCCTCTTGTAAAACATCCATTGTCCCGCCAAGAAACGTTGACATATTCGGTAAGAACTGATATGTCGACTCCATGTCATAATAAATTTGATCAGGATCTAATACAGGCAATTTTGGTTATGAAAATTTTTTACTTTTAATAACTAACCAATTGAAATATCTTTATAATTTTTACCTAATAAAAATATATTGAATTCGTTGCACAAATCTTTGAAAGGACATCTCCAAATTACTCCATCCTTGTCTTCATTTAAATACGAATGCCCAAGAGGATCTCCAATCTGGATCCTAAAAAATCACAATTATTGCCTGGTGAAAACATATAGATATGGTTTGAGTTTAGAAAGCTGAAGCATTAAAATACCTACGAAAAAAACATTTTTGGGTATTTCGTTCTTTTTGATCCAAAAAAGGAGATATAGCCATTTTTAGGGTAAATTTTTGAAATTTTTAAAGTAAAGATAAAAGTAAATAAATATTATATGAAATATTCATTTACTATGAGTTAAGATTTCTAGGTTACTTGTTTCACATTAAAGATGGCGTAACTAGCATTGAATCGCATCGGATCATCTTGTAACTAAATTCATGTTAAAGCGTCATCATTTCGCTATAAAAATCAGTATCTATCATTTCGCTGAAGTGTAGGCAACATACTTTCTTTGTGCTCTAACCATGTCAACCTTTGTGCCAACAAAACTACATCGATTGCTGTGTGAAGCATATGGGTATCATGCTCCATAAATAAAAATATGTGAGTACTGGTTCCGACGTTTTAAAAGTGGCGATTTTGACACCAGCGACAAAGAACCCGAAGGGAGGCCAGTAAAGTTTGAAGACCCTGAGTTGGAGGCTTTATTGGATCAAGATTCATTCCAAACTCAAGAGGAGCTCGCTGAAACTTTGGAAGTGACTCAACAAGCAATTTCGAAACGTCTCAAGGCCATGGATATGGTACAAAAACAAGAAAATTGGGTTTCGTATGAATTCAAGCCAAGATTTTTTCACGTTTGAACAACTGCTTCTAAGGCAAAATCGGAAGGGTTTTTTGCATTAAATCGTGACGGGGGACGAAAAGTTGATCCACTACAACTACCCAAAGCGCAGAAAATCATGGGGTAAGCCGGCCATGCATCAACTTCAAGGGCCAAACCGAATATTCATGGCAAGAAGGTAACGCTGTGCATCTGGTGGGATCAGCTCGGAGTGATCTACTATGAGCTACTCCTGCCTAACGAAACCATTACTGGGGAACGTTACCAGAAACTATTGATGCAATTGAGCCGAGCATTGAAGCTCAAACGCCGGCAAATGCCAAAAGACATGACACAGTGATTTGTCAGCACTCGGCCACATGTTGCAAAAGTCGTCAAGGAAACTTTGGAGGCACTCCAATGGGATGTCCTACCCCACCCGCCGTATTCACCAGACATTGCTCCTTCCGACTACCACTTGTTTCAATCGATGACTCATGGCCATTTGCTTCAGATAATAGCTATATAAATCAATCCCCGGACTTCCACCACTTCACCCCACCCCCTGGACCCCTCCACCCCACCCCACCCTCCGAAACCACTCTCCCCCGTACCCCTCCACCACTGCACCTCCACCCTCGCCCCCGCCCCTCACCTAGTTTTTGCAGTTAAAGCCTTGTAGTGGCCCACAGATTATGTGTATATATGTATGTATAGGTATATAAATAAATACCGTATAATAATCTTTTTTAATTAAATAACAATTTTTGAGTTCATCAATTAAATTGGCAAATTCTAATATAGTAAAAATACGTTTGTAGGATTTATCGAGACAACCACCTGTGAATAATTATTTCAATTAACAAAAAACCCATCAAAAACTACTTAGCCGAAGATCAGACCGTGACAGATCGAATCGACAACACAAAACCGTCCTGGCCAGTGAATTTCATCTAAATCGTTAGAGCCGTTTTCGAGAATCCAACCGGATATATATATATATATATATACAATTATTGCTCGTTTAATAAGAGTAGATTAAAAAAAAGTACTATCTTACTCGAGAGTATAGTGTAAAGTATATTAAAATATAATTTTACTAAAAATTTTATTTAACCTTTTTTGTGGTCCCCAAGGTACTTAATTAGCATATTAAATTTCATCAAAATTGTTTAAGTCAAGTTCAAGAAATTTAGAAGAAAATAAAAAACTACTGAAATAAAGTACTAATGTTTGCGGGCCGATATGTACCAAAATCTAATCAGCTCTTCATTTTGTTAAAAGAATGGTAGATTTTCAATTTCATTTCAATCGATTCAACGCTGTGGAAAAAATCGTGGACGAAAAAAACGACCACATACACACACACATCCATCCATCCATCTGCACAGACTAAATGAAAAAATCGCACTTTTTGGCCTCTGGACAAAACCCCATGTAATTTTTGGAAAAACCATCACATGATAAAATTCAACCTAATTGAATACTACAATTTGTGACTTTAATTGAGACCATGGGTTCCGTAGTCTTTACCTGAGGACCCTTTGAAGTTGCCCTTGCCTCGAGACCGAATACAATACTTTACCCATGCTTCTCATTGGATAAAGTAAAAATGGGTAATGGGGTCAAATGGAGGCTAGTGGCTGCATCAAACCAGTCTTAGGACTCTAAGATAACGTTCATTTATTATATTTCTACGACTTAATGTTGAATTATCAACATTTTGGATTTTTCCTATCCTCATATCTAAACGTATCAAGTAATGGAAAGGAGCAAGTCTTAGATTAGAATAATTTTCACAAATATTGAAATATAAGTCAATTTAGAGAAGGGAAAAATGTGTAATAAAAAGTAGACTAAATTAACAATAGAGGCTAGTTGCTGCATCAAACCAGTCTTTTTTTCAAGAGTTTGTGATGCTCTAAAATTACCTCGCCATAAAAAACTTTTCATATTTCAGCAAATCATTTTATAGTTATTTATTTATATCAAAATAAAGTTTGTGATTAATTATATTCGTAAAAATAGTCAAGGAAACAATAAATCTTTTGTGAAAATCTTTGGTTATTGCGGGCCTCTTTACTGAAAACCCATTTTAATCAGTAATCATTCTAGAATCATGTAGCTATTGATGGAATAAAATAAAAAAAAAAAAAAAAAAAAACTATGAAAAAACTGAAAGAAAGAATTAATTGAAAATATATTGTTTTGACAAGAGTAACAGACTAATTCATAAAGATAAATAAATGAGGTCGTCCTTTGCTCGATTATAATTTCAATTTTACTGATTTAAATGAGTATTTGTTTTTAAAATAGGTCACCTATAACCAGAGATAATCACAAAAAATATATTGTCCCCAGACCATTCATTCTTTGTGAGTAGTGTATTTGGGTAGTATTCAAGCCCCTGTTTATCAGCAACCAGAAGCACTGGGCGGTATCGTAGACTGCTAGACCCCTCTACCAAAAAAAAATATATATTATATGATCAATTTATTTATTTAATGAAATCTACTCTTATTAAACGAGTAAAAATTGTTTATATATTTATTTGTATCTTAGTTCTATTTTGAAAACGGCTCTACCGATTTTGATCAAACCAGCTCTATTAACAAGTTTTGAGGATGAGAAAACGATCTGGCTAGGTCTGGGCCTCGACAAATTTCATTTTAATTGATATTTTCTTAATTAAAGTAATTATTGATAGATGAAAATCTCAATAAAAAAGTTTGTTTACATTTTTTTCAATTATCTTTTTTTTATTAATTGGTTTTTTAATTTTAAATCCCACGAGTACTTTATACCAAATATTGTTATATATTAGAATTTGCCAATTTAATTGATTAAAATTCCTCTTATTAAAAAACACGGACTAAAAATATTATCGCAAACTAGAGGATCAAGTACAGTCGATGGTGGGGAAGTAATTTCAGAAATCGAAGCCTCATATACAATATATACATTATTTCATGTAAGAAATTGCTTCAATAAAATTATTATTCATCTAATTGATTAAAAAACTCGATAAAATGTTATTTAATTAAAAAAAATAATTATACAGAATTTATTTATATACTTATATACACATAATCTGTGGACCACTAGAAAGCTAGACATTCAGAAACTGGGTGCGGGGTGGGGATAGATGTGAGGGGTTCAGGAGGTGGGGTGCAATGGTGCGAGGCGAGGTGCGTGGTTTCGTGGGGGGGGGGGGGCGTAGGGGGAGATGTTCTATATATATTTGTATTTTTTTAAATTTGTTTACTGTGCATCGCTCGGTGGCTCCAGGCACTATGTATTTATTAAATTTGAAAATAGTTTAAAAAAAAATCGTTTTAATGAAAAAGTGTTTATTTCAAAATGCACTAAAAAGTCGAAAATAAATTAATATCTGCAATTTATTGTATTGGTCTACTTGTCTAAAAATTAGTTATACTTTCCGAACTAGTAAATTGATTCTTTTAAAGTATATATTAATATATATAGACATAAATATACTATACTAATTTTTAATCTGATTTAAATGCTCGTATTGAGATCTGATTAGATATCAATCTTAGGGAACACGGTGTTGGTTTATAATGAAACATTATACAAATTATATTAGGTTGGAGTTGGTGGTGTTTCACAAAGAGCCAACACCACCAAATCCAACCTAATATAATCTGTTTAGATATGTATAGAAATCATTTACGAATGAACGAAAAATAAATATTAATAAGTATTGTTTCTATCAAAGAACAAACCTTTAAAAACCAATAGCCTATTTGACTTAATACACTGGCACCACCCTCTTGCTTATTGAGCATGCGTACATTGAAATTTCTCAGAAGAAAAGTCAAGTGCGCATACTCAGTTCGCTTGAAGGCGGTTCCAGTGTATTAAGGACGTTCCCTAATAAATCGAATTTCTTGCAATCCTTTTAAAACTTTGAATACAGATATTTATAAGTGTCCTTTATACGTATAAATTTTTTTCAATAGTCCTTACGGGACTAAATTTATAAATATTGACCATTGAAATTTGCCTATTTAACAAGCGAACCCTATCGCGATTGAGGTTAAAGCGACTGTTATATTAAATAACAATCGTAATTTTTTTGATATTATTTTGAAAACCTGAGAATCAAGATAAGAGTAAATAAATATTTTATTTAATATGGATTTACTATGAGTTAATGATACTGGGTCACTTATTTCACATTAAAATTAAAAAATTAAAAGATATAAAATTTTTTTTCTTTTTCAATATATATATTTCGGGCTATCAACCCATCTTCAGGAAATACAGTAAGTAACTAATTTAACTTATTGAATAACAGGCTATATATATGTTTATTGAACAGAGAGACAGAATTTATAAAATTATTTTAAAAGGACACTTTCTCTTAAGCTGTTGTTAAGAAAGAATATCAGGTTGACCTTTATTTACATAGAATTGTTTGGGTAAAAGACAAGTTTGTAAGGTCGTTGACTTATGTCTCTGGGTTGGGGATGATTTTTTCATTTGGATATTAAAAGATCAACTATTATATTTGGTTTTACATCTAGTTGATTGTTGATAACCTTTTCATCATTCGACAAGGCATATTTTATTTCCATGGATTCAAGAAGGTCCAATCTTAATCCTTTTCTTTCGAAATGAATAGGGGATGGGTTAGCAGGTGAAGAGTAGATGGTCTAAAGCATATAGATGATTAGCAAATGCGGAAGTGGAGAACCTGAGAATCATTAACTGAAGATAACAAATATTTTCCTGTTAAAATAATTGTATCAAGAGGTATTCTTTTTGTATGAAAAATGTTAAAAGTTAGGTACTTTTGATGGTTTTTCATTTTTTCTCTCGTGGCATAGCAAGTGAGAGATGGAGACTTGGCAACGTCGCACTAAAATCACTCAATTTTTCTATATCTAAAAAACTTCTGCAGCTGGTGTATTTGAGATTTTTGGCTCTCTCTCTCTCTACACAACTATAGTTTTCTCATCTGGTATTTTGGATTAAGCTGTTCATGAAGTGTTTCTTTTTTTATTCTTTGTCTTTTAGCGTCGTAAGAATGCGTCAAAATGTCTGTTAGTTAGTCCGTGCATTACCAAATTTTTGTGGACGAGCTAGCTCAAAAACTAGTGTGAATATCGAAACCAAATTTCACACGAAGTTTTGGTCCATTGAGATTAAGAGCTGATTAGATTTTGGAGCACATCGACCCAAAATTAAGGGGTTTGGAGGAGGGGGGTTATGCAAACTCAACCAAATTTTGTATACATAATCAGTGGGACCCCAGAAGTCTAAAAATGCTAAAACTAACCGCCCCAAATAGGGGTGTAGGGTCAAAAAATGAAAATCTAGGGTCTTGCACCCAACTCAACCAAATTTTGTATAAATAATCAGTGGGCCCACAGTAATCTAAAAATGCAAAAACTAACCCCCCCTTCCCCTATATGATTATAAATAATTTTATTAAATATTAAATATAAGTGAGGGGGCAGGTTGTATGGTAAAGTCAAGTGGATGCCCACATCAGAACACGTCTGCTTATTTGAATAAGCGATTAATTAATATTAAAACAATTTTATGGGCACACATTCAATTCAACATCATTTTGACAATGAGACTGCTGATAATTGAGTTTATCATCGATCCATTAGATCCCTAGCAAAATAATCTTTTGAAAAAGCCACTATATGAATTAAAAATAAATGTCATCTTACCAGGGCTCAGAACCTCCAGACATAATAAAACTATATCCAAAAGCAGTGTCAGATCCTCCATAGTAAATTATAGCATGTTTCCAATCTAAATTATAGGAAAATACTTCACAAATAATATGGACTAATATTATCGACCTAAAAGGGATCATGGCCAAGTAGATACTAAATTACAAAGATTTCGAAAGCTTAACAAATTAAACGGGAAACCACAATCCACAACGTTTCCGCTTTTAGAATGTAAATTAATATATACAGGATGGTTCATTTCTCAAGCTTGAGTTGTTTACCAAAAAAGAATTTAATCTTTTTGATTTTAAGTCGATTCTTTCACGTTTTCAGTAGAAGTTGCCATTAATAGTCAAAACATTAAAAATGGAATGCAATAAGCTTATTCCTCTAGTAGTAGATAAGAATCGATCCTTATTTTTGATTTTAAGTCGATTCCTCCATGTCTTCAGCAATGGTTACCAATAATAACCGAAATGTCAAAATCCAATGTAGAATTGTAATTCCTCAAGTATTAGATCGGAATCAATCTCTATTTTTTATTTTAAGTCGATTCCTCTATGTCTTCAGCAATGATTACCAATAATATCCGAAACGTCAAAAATCCAATATAGAATGGTTATTCCTCAAGTAATAGATGAAAATCAATCACTATTTTTGATTTTAAGTCGATTCCTTTATGTCTTTAGCAAAGGTAAGGTATAAGAAAACAATGTAGTTGCTATGGTTACTTATAAAATTTCTTCCCAAATTTTTAGCATTTCACAGAGAGAAGCCTATCCACTCTTACTTAAGCAAATTTAAATGAGCTAAATTAAACCGATCAAATGATTAAATTTTAAAGAATTTAAAATATAAATTATCTGCATAAAAATACAGTCCCCACTTCCCTATAACAACTTTAATAAATTAATCAATAGACATAACTAATCAAAATAAATACAATACAATGTTTACTCATAGATTAGTGTTAGCTTTTTGAGTAAAATTACAGCTCTGTTAATACTTAATGAGAAATCCAGAGGGTTTTCCAATCGTTGTGACAAATTATTGTAACATTGACTTAGTCTAAATACAGGATTTGCTTCAGAGTGCCGACCGAAATATTTACATGAAATCACTTTTTGAAGTCGGTGCCAAACCTACACATTTTATGAATCAAACTCGACGGATTTTACTTAGTACGATTGGCGGATACGCTCGCTTATATAGTTTGTTTAGCACCGACTTCAATAAGTGATTTCATGTAAATATTTCGTCGTTTAGTTGTAACTAAATTAGATAATTATTTTATACCTTTTAGTGCATTTTATTTTATTTTTGAGTTTTATTATTTTATTTGTTGCATTTAATTTTTTTGAAGTCGGTTTGATTTTTTTAGTAAAAATTATTTTTCTTTTTTTCTTTTTAGTGATGTTATTAATAGTGACTTAATATAATACCTTGCCTGTATTTTGTAAGAGAAAGGGTGGGTGAATGAATCATAAAATGATAATAAAATTAAATTCATGAATATAGAAATTCTCTATAAACGTTTGCGGGTTTTAAATGAACATTTTAAGATTGATTTTTTTATAAAATTTTTTTTATTATTTTTTCGATTATTTGCTCATAAGAATTGGATATTTACGTTAATTCGTCATTGATCATATCATTATAACTTGAGCAAATTAATATGAGACCACCCCTAAGGTACCCTCTTTCCAATAAAAAAATCATTAAAATCGGTTCATAAACAAAGAAGTTATGCCTGAACAAAATATAAAAAAGGGTTTGATCATTTCATCAGAACTTGACCAAATTAATATGACACCATTCCTAACACACCCCCTTTCGGATAAAAAAAGAAACATCGAAATCGGTTCATAAACAAAGAGGTTAGGTCTAAACAAACCTAATAAAAAAGGTCTAATACCTATGAAAAAAAAATAAAAAATCAGTCGAATAGAGAACCTCCTCCTTTTTTGAAGTCGGTTAAAAAGAATCATCGAAATCGGTTCATAAACAAAGAAGTTATGCCTAAACAAACATAGCAAAAAAAGGTCCAATACCAAAGAAAATAAACTGCAACGGATCGTTGCTAAACTTTATCCAAATTCATTTGAAATATTAATATGTTTGTTCCTTTATTATTAATCAGATATCACTTGCAATTTGCAGTTCATGTTGACATTAATTAAAAATAATTCTCATTTAATAGTCGAGGAATAACCATTCTACATTGGATTTTTGACATTTCGGTTATTATTGTAACCATTGCTGAAGACATGGAGGAATCGACTTAAAATCAAAAACAGCCATCGATTCTCATCTAATACTTGAGGAATAACAATTCTACATTAGGTTTTTGACGTTTTGATTATTATTGGTAACCATTGCTGAAGACATGGAGAGAGATGAGAATCAAAGTCAAAGACTCAGCTTAGCTATGGTTCTAAACAAGCTCAAATCCTTAGAAGTCGATTAGTCTCTTTTGGTTTTAAGTCGATTCTTCCACGTTTCCAATGGTTACCAATAAAGGAAACCGAAACGCCAAAAATCCAATATAGAATGGTTATTCCTCAAGTATTAGATGAGAATCAATCGCTATTTTTGGTTTATAAAGTCGATTTCTCTATGTCTTCAGCAATGGTTACCAATAAAAACCGAAACGTCAAAAATCCAATATAGAATGGTTATTCCTCAAGTACTAGTTGAGAATCAATCGCTATTTTTGGTTTAAAGTCGATTTCTCTGTCTTAAGCAAAGGTAACGGATAAGAAAACAACGCAGTTGCTATGGTTACTTATAAAATTTCCTCCCAAATTTTTACCATTTCACAGCGAGAAGCCTAACCATTCTTACTTAAGTTAGGTTAAATGAGCTATATTAAAACGAACAAATGAATAAATTTTAAAGAATTTAAAACAAAAAATTAAAAAAAAGTACTATTTTACTCTAAAGTACTATAAAATATGAATTTTACTAAAAACTTTATTTAACCTTTTTTGTGGTCCCCAAGGTACTTAATTAGGATATTAAATTTCATCAAAATTGGTTAAGTCATTTTCAAGATATTTAGAAAAAACTAAAAAAGTACTGAAATAAAGTACTAATGTTTGTGGACCGATATGTACCAAAAACTAATCAGCGCTTCATTTTGTTAAAATAATAGTAGGTTTTCAATTTCAATTCAATCAGTGTAACGGTGTGGAATAAATCGTGGACGAAAAAAACGATAACATCCATCCATCCATCCATCCGCACGCACTTCCAAAAAAAATGGCACTTTTTGGCCTCTCGACGAGATTCCAGGTAATTTTTGGCAAAACCGTCACGTGCTAAAATTCAATCTCATTGAATACTTCAATTTGTGACCTTAATTGAGTCCATGGGTTCCGTAGTCTTTACCTGAGGACCCTTTGAAGTCGCGCTTTGCCGCGAGACCCATTACAATACTTTCTCCCATGCTTCGCATTGGATAAAGTAAAAATGGAACCAACCGGAAACTAGACTGAACCCAATGCAAAAAAAATCATCAAAATCGGTTCACAATTGGCGAAGATATCAGGTAACATAGACACAAAAAAAAATCAGTCGAATTGAGAACCTCCTCCTTTTTTGAAGTCGGTTAAAAAATAATAAAGTACCAAGATGACTCCTTATGTAATATTTAGGAACCAAATCTAATTAAATATACTATTATATATAAATTATAAATCCTAATCTGCTAGTCGTCCAGGAAAAAGGAGAATGAGAGAAAGACTCCGGAAATCAACATAGAAACAGTTTGCTTATCTCATACAGTTAAGTGAAGGGGCATCAAGAAAGAAGACGCTTATGATGCGATTAGGGGAGCTGCAGGATCCTCGCTAAGTATAGTAAACATCAAGTGAATTGACGCATTGACAGACATAGAGGAATCGTCTAAAAGTTATAAAAATAATTTTTATAAAAAAAAATAAAACCGACTTCAAAAAAATTAAATGCAACAAATAAAATAATGAGAACTCAAAAATAAAATAATGAGAACTCAAAAATAAAATAAAATGGACTAAAAGGTATAATATAATTATCTAATTTAGTTACAATTAAATGACGAAATAATAACATGAAATCACTTTTTGAAGTCGGTGCCAAACATATACATTTTATGAATCGCACTCAATGAATCTTACTTAGTACGTTTGGCGGGTATGATCGCTTATATAGTTTGTTTATAACCGACATCAAAAAGTGATTTCCTGTTAATATTTCGTCGTTTAGTTGTAACTAATTTAGATAATTATTTTATACCTTTTAGTGCATTTTATTTAATTTTTGAGTTTTATTATTTTAATTGTTGCATTTAATTTTTTTGAAGTCGGTTTTATTTTTTTTATAAAAATTATTTTTATATTTCTCTTTTTTAGTGATGTTATTAATAGTGACTTAATATAATATTATGTATTCATCTCGTAAGAGAAATCGTCGGGCGAATAAATCAGAAAATAATAATAAAATTCAATTTATAAGTATGGAAATTTTCTCGAAATGTTTGCGGGTACACGAATACACATATTAATTTTATATTATATCTAAATATTATTATTAAAGTCCATAACATCCAAATTATTTAATTAATCAAGTATGTTAGCAGGTATTTGGACAGAAAAAGTAGCAAATCGAAAAATTATCAACGATTTACGCGACGTTTCGCCAATTTTATTTCTTCTCAATTATAATAATCCAGTCATTTGAATCTTTCTTATACCTATATAAATTAAATAATTGTTCGGGGCATAAAGAGAATCAGATAGAATTGAGTTAATACAGAAATATGTGCATATCCATTAAATCTTGCAATTAATTATAATCATTGAGACACCTGATGAAGCCGAAATAAAATTGGCGAAACGTCGCGTAAATCGATGAGAATTATTTGATTTGCTACTTTCCCGTCCAAATACCTGCTAACATACTTGATTATTTAAATACGAGCTTTTCGTGCGTGCCTTCGGCACGCCCTTCGCAACTCGGCTCCCTGGGCTGGTGCCTGGCGGGCGGCGTCTCGGTCCAAAAATTTTATTCCTCTTAAAAAACCACACTCCAAATGTATACCTGTAAACTCCCGAAAATACATAGTCACTTAAAAGTTTTGCCTCATTTTCGTCCTGACACAGCTACAGAAATGAGGCTCAAGATATGAATCTGAAAGTATATATAATCTACAGTATTTTGATATTTTATGTGTAGAAAATATGTAGATTTATTTTAAATAAGTGGGATCGTGTGAGGAGGAGAATTATATTATATCATTTTTTTAAATTTGGGATCGATAATCGATATAAGGCTCCAAATCTTTAAAAGAGATCAGGTGTTGTTTGTATGACAGGCTGCTCCCTCCAGTATTGCCATGAGAAACTCATATGGGCATGCGTGTCTTAAGTCGTTCAATTTTGTAAAAATCAAAAAATAAGAATTACGAAATTTAGATTTTTAAAAAATTATAAAAAAGTGGCAAATTATTAAAAAATAAACAAATAATATATAAAATATAAATCAAATAAGATGCGATTAATTTCTTCTTCTGTGCGCAAAGAAAAGCGAATTGAATATTTAATTTTTGAGTGGTGAGGGGGGGGGGGAGGAATAATTATCATTATATTTAATGTTTCTTAATTTAAAATCAATTGGAGTCTTTCATTTCAAAATTCGAGTCAAAATTACGATTATATTTCAAATTTGCCGCAAATATACCGACGGCATCGCATCAGCGCTCCCTGTCGGCAGCATTACGTGAGCGTTGCGGCAAATTAATCTGGCTTATTCTATATATTATTATATTTGTTCTTTCCTGTGGGCATGAAGACTCAATTGAATTGGTTTGTAAGTTAGCCCATTTTTACTTTTTAACGAATACTAAGCCAACTTCTGTGGTATATTCTTAAAAATCAACACCTGTGTCCTGTGCTACTCTCAGTAAGAACATTTCTCCAATTCTGAAATGCATTTTTGATCCTTTTTAACCGACTTTGAAAAAAAGGAGGAGGTAGTCAATTCAACGGAATGTCTGTTTTTTGTTTTTTCATTTATTTGTCTTTACCATGTGGTCCGATTTGAATGATTTTTTTTGCGTTGGGTTCAGTCTCGTACAAGATTGGTCCCGTTTTTTTTACTTTATCCAATGCGAAGCATGGGAGAAAATATTGTAATAGGTCGCGCGGCAAGCGCGACTTCAAAGGGTCCTCAGGTAAAGACTACGGAACCCATGGACTCAATTAAGGTCACAAATTGAAGTATTCAATGAGATTGAATTTTAGCACGTGACGGTTTCGCCAAAAATTACCTGAAATCTCGTCGAGAGGCCAAAAAGTGCCATTTTTTTTGGAAGTGCGTGGGGATGGATGGATGGATGGATGGATGGTTGTATGTTATCGTTTTTTTCGTCCACGATTTTTTCCACACCTTTGCACCGATTGAAATGAAATTGAAAACCTACAATTATTTTAACAAAATGAAGCGCTGATTAGTTTTTGGTACATATCGGCCCACAAACATTAGTATTATACAACATTATTTATTTCAGTACTTTTTTAGTTTTTTCTAAATATCTTTAAAATGACTTAACCAATTTTGATTAAATTTAATATCCTAATTAAGTACCTTGGGGACGACTAAAAGGTTAAATAAAGTTTTTAGTAAAATTATATTTTAAAGTACTTTACTCTAAAGTAAGATTTTTAAATTCTTTAAAATTTATTCATTTGATCTGTTTAATATAGGACTCATTTAACCTAACTAAGTAAGAGTGGATAGGCTTTTCTCTGTGAAATGCTAAATATTTGGGAGGAAAGTTTATAAGTAACCATAGCAACTCCGTTCTTTTCTTATCCGCTACCTTAGCTGAAGACATAGAGGATTCGACTTAAAATCAAAAATAGCCATTGATTCTCATCAAGTACTTGAGGAATAACCATTCTATATTGGAATTTTGACGTTTCGGTTTTTATTGGTAACCAATGCTGAAGACATAGAGGAATCGACATAAAATCAAAAATAGCGATTGATTCTCATCTAGTACTTAAAGAATAACCATTCTATATTGGATTTTTGACATTTCGGTTATTATTAGTAACCATTGCTGTAGAAATGGAGGAATCGACTTAAAATCAAAAATAGCCATCGATTCTCAAATAATACTCGAGGAATAACAATTTTACATTAGATTTTTGACGCTTCGATTATTATTGGTAACCATTGCTGAAGACATGGAGGAATCGGCTTAAAATCAAAAATAACGATCGATTCTTATTTAATACTAGAGGAATAACCTTATTGCATTCCATTTTTGATGTTTTGACTATTAATGGCAACCTCTACTGAAAACGTGGAAGAATCGACTTAAAATCAAAAAGACTATCCCCCCTTTGTATCAACTACCCTTCAAATAGAGGGTATAAAAACTATTTTTCTAGTTATTCAAACGAAAATATTTATTTCAATCTCTCTTTAAAATGTACTATTTAAAATTAGAATAGTTTTTTGAAAATTAATATTTTTCCCTCTTTAAATTCTGAACCAAGTTGATAAGGGTCCCCGCTTTGTATCAACTACCCTTCAGAGGGTATATAAAAATTTTTTAAGAAAAAATAAAAAACCGACTTCAAAAAATTAAGTGCAACAAATATAAAATACACTAAAAGGTATAAAATAATTATTATCTTATTTAGTTACAACTAAACGACGAAATATTAACACGAAATTACTTTTTAAAGTCGGTGCCAAACAAACTATACCTATAAGCGAGCGTACCCGCCAAACGTACTAAGTAAGATCCGTCGAGTGCGATTCATAAAAGGTATATGTTTGGCACCAACTTCAAAAAGTAATTTCGTAAGTTAATATTTCGTCGTTTAGTTGTAACTAAATAAGATAATAATTATTTTATACCTTTTAGTGTATTTTTATATTTGTTGCACTTAATTTTTGAAGTCGGTTTTTATTTTTTTCTTAAAAATTTTTATTTTTTCTTTTTTAGTGATGTTATTAATAGTGATTATATCATCAGAACTTGACCAAATTAATATGACACCATCCCTAAGACACCCCTTTCGATAAAAAAAGAACCATCGAAATCGGTTCATAAACAAAGAGGTTAGGTCTAAACAAACCTAAACAAACCTAATAAAAAAGGTCTAATACCTATGAAAAAAATCGAAAAAAATGGGACCAATCGGAAGCTAGACTGGACCCAATGCAAAAAAAATTTTCAAAATCGGTTGACAATTGGCGGAGATATGAGGTAACATAGGCACAAAAAAAAAAAAAAAAAATTCAATCGAATAGAGAACCTCCTCCTTTTTGAAGTCGGTTAAAAAAAGAATGGACTTTCTACGATTTTCCATTTTTGAGTTATCAAGTATATTGGAATTAGTTTTATTTTCAAAATAAAAAAATAAAAAATAAATAATCAGGCACCCCCACCCTCCGCCACAAAAAATCTTATTAGATCCCTACTGTTTTGGTCCATCTCTCAGGTGTATATTATACTTCATTTAGTTAATAAAAAAAATAAATCGAAATGTTTATTTGAAAATTCCCTTGAAAAATTATTTATCAAAATTCACGAAAATTGATAAAAAGTTGGCTGGTCTCTTTCCTTTCATTCAAGACTCAGTTTAATCTAATCAGGCAGAGAGAAAAGAGCTTCTTGCCAACCAGCCAGCCAAAGGTAAGACAAACAACTTGTACTTTCTAGTTTCCTAAAACATACTTTCTCTTGTACTAACTGCTTATTTAATTAATTGATTATATATTACTTATTATAATTAATATTATACTATACAGGGTGCTTCAAACTTCATTTCCTATAAAAATATGAATATACAGAGTGGTCAAAATTCCATTTACTATAAAAATGTAAATATACAATGTGGTGATAATTTCATTTACTATAAAAATATGAATATACAGGGTGGTCGAAATTTCATTTACTATAAAAATATGAATATACAGGGTGGTCAAAATTTCATTTACTATAAAAATATGAATATACAGGGTGGTCAAAATTTCATTTACTATAAAAATATGAATATACAGGGTGGTCAAAATTTCATTTACTATAAAAATATGAATATACAGGGTGGTCAAAATTTCATTTACTATAAAAATATGAATATACAGGGTGGTCAAAATTTCATTTACTATAAAAATATGAATATATGGGGTGGTCAAAATTTCATTTACTATAAAAATATGAATATACAGGGTGGTCCAAATTTCATTTACTATAAAAATATGAATATACAGGGTGGTCCAAATTTCATTTACTATAAAAATATGAATATACAGGGTGGTCAAAATTTCATTTACTATAAAAATATGAATATACAGGGTGGTCAAAATTTCATTTACTATAAAAATATGAATATACAGGGTGGTCAAAATTTCATTTACTATAAAAATATGAATATACAGGGTGGTCAAAATTTCATTTACTATAAAAATTTAAATATACAGGGTGGTGACAATTTGATTTATTATAAAAATATGAATATATACAGTGTGGTCCAAACTATATTTACTATAAAAATATGAATATACCGGGTGGTACAAAGTTCATTTACTACTATATAAAAATAATGAATATACAGGGTGAGTCCAAATTTCATTTACTATAAAAATATGAATATACAGGGTGGTTAAAATTTCATTTACTATAAAAATATGAATATACGGGGTGGTCCAAAGTTCATTTACTATAGAAATATGAATATCCAGGATGGTCCAAACTTCATTTACTATAAAAATGTGAAATATACAGGGTGGTCCAAATTTCATTTACTATAAAAATATGAATATATACAGGGTGGTCAAAATTTCATTTACTATAAAAATATGAATATACAGGGTGGTCAAAATTTCATTTACTATAAAAATATGAATATACAGGGTGGTCAAAATTTCATTTACTATAAAAATATGAATATAAAGGTGGTCAAAATTAATTAATTAAAATAACAAACGATTCATATCTAATACTAGAGGAATAAACTTATTGCATTCCATTTTTGATGTTTTGACTATTAATGGCAGGCTTGAGTTGTTTACCATAAAAGAATTTAGTCTTTTTGATTTTAAGTTGATTCTTCCACGTTTTCTGTTGCGATTGCCATTAATAGTCAAAACATCAAAAATGGAATGCAATAAGGTTATTCCTCTAGTATTACGATAAGAATCGATTGTTATTTCTTGCAGTTGTCTAAGCCGATTCCTACCATACGGTCTTCAGCACTGGTTACCAATATATAACCCAAGCACGTTTAAAATCCTGGAAAATATTCCAAATGAGTTATTACTGCGCAGTATTAGATGAGAATTCGATACCTATTTTTGAATATAAGTCAACATGGAAATCCGTGCAAATAGCCAAGTGTTATCCTGATTAGATAACATATTGGCGCGCAATCAGCTGCGCTGGCTAGGGCATGTGTGCCGGATGTCTGATGGACGGCTCCCAAAACAAATCCTCTTTGGCGAGCTTTCAGATGGTCAGCGCTATCCCGGTGGTCAACTGAAGAGGTACAAAGATGTAATTCACTCCATAGTGAAGAAGGCTGGAATAGAGGACACATGGGAGTCTCTATGTCAAGACAGAGGCTCTTGGCGTAACATCTGCCACAATAATTCCGGCATCTTTCCCAATCACACCAACTTAAGAACAGGCGGCACTGAGACATATATCTGTTCTCAATGCCAAAGAACCATCCGATCTCGCATCGGTCTCTGGAGCCACCAACAGGTTCATGAACGAAGGCGGCAACGGGAATGAATTGAGTGAGGGAAGGATCTTCGGCAACGAAGAAATCCCGACGACGACGAGATATGAATCGATTGTTATTTTTGATTTTAAGTCGATTCCTCCATGTCTTCAGCACAGGGGCAATCCAGGAATTTTTTATGGGGGGGGGGGAGAATGTATATAAGGTGCCCAATGTATATAAGATATACTTTTTAAAGTGTGTCGCGATTATTATCAATTTTAAAAAAAATTTAAAAAAAATAAATGTTTTTTTTTTTACAAATTTTTTTTGCCAGGCACGGGCCTCTATGGGGGAGGGAGCGGTCGCCCCCTCCGCCCCCCCCCCCCCTGGATCCGCCCTTGCTTCAGCACTGGTTACCAATAATAACCCAAACGTTTAAAATCCAAAATAGAATGGTTATTCCTCGAGTATTAGATGAGAATCGATACCTATTTTGAATATAAGTCAACATGGACTGCAAATAGCAAGTGTTATCTGATTAATAATAAAGGAATAAACATATTAATATTTCAAATGAATTTGGATAAAGTTAAGCAACGATCCGTTGCAGTTTATATCTTTCTATCAATGATGCTTAATTCAAAATTATTTACTTTTTTTGATATTTCAAATGGAATTTGAGCTTTTATTAAGACTTTATTTAAATTTAAAGTGATATTGAGAAAGTACTATAATTTGCAATTGTATCTTTTAATTTAATTTTACTTATTTTTTTTTTATAAAAATTCAAAAATTATCACCCATATTTATTGAATGTTAGTTTAAGAGTTAATAGAACAAATTATATGGTTATATGTAAAAATTTTTAAAATAATTTCTTAGTTAATAGTTTTTATTGGTGGCTTGATTTTTTTGCACTGTAATATATTATTACATATTATTTTATTTTAAAATTTCAACTCAGAACAAATAGAAAACTTTGTCTATAAAATAGTTTGGAACCCCTTAGAGTCTGACTAGCAATTTGCCGGTATATTTAGCTGGAACTTGGATCAAAGGTGTATTTTATTAACATAAACGTGTGTGCCAAATTTCAGCTCATTTGTAACAACCGTTCGATAACTCAATATATATAATAAAACAATTTTTTGAAAGAAGTCCGAAGCTACAATAATTACTCAGCGCCCTGAAATCCACTAGAAAACGTAAGGAGCTTGGCGAAATTTATAGGGCGAGGGGGTGGTTTCAGCAGCAAGTCTAAAATCTAATCAGTTCTTTGTTTCGGGAATACAAATATTTTACCATCAGAACGAACTATTGACTACTTTCCGTTCTTGAGTTATCGTGGGTATCAGAATCAGACGCACAGAAAAAAAATCATGTTTGAAAATTATTTCAGACATTTCTAAACACTATACGGACTGTGCGTCACGATTTAAGCGATAACTGGTGACGAAAGTGTAAGCTTTTTGGGATTATTTATTTAACGTCTATATCGTCGCTGATCTTATAAAACCTCGTAAGTCCGATTTGTGGTCAAATACGTATTATACGTTTATACCGACCAACTTTTCACGACGCATCTGTCTATTGAAACCTTATTATACTATTCCAATTTAATTTCGCGCTACGGATAAATAATAAATATTGAATTACGAGCTTTTCGTGCGTGCCTTCGGCACGCCCTCGAAGCTCGGCCCTCCGGGCTGGTGGCCTGGCAGGCGGCGTCTGGGTAGAAATTTTATTCCTCTTAAAACACCACACTCCAAATGTATACCTATAAACTCCCGAAAATACATAGTCTCTTAAAAGTTTCGCCTCATTTTTGTCCTGACACAGCTACAGAAATGAGACTCTAGATATGAATCTGGAAGTATTTTTTTTTTCTATAATCTACAGCATTGTGATATTTTTTGTGTGGAAATAGATTTATTTAAATAAGTGGGATCGTGTGAGGAGGAGGATTATATTATATCATTTTTTTAAAATTCGATAATGGATATAAGGCTCCAAATATTTAAAAGAGATCAGGTGTTGTTTGTATGACAGGCTGCTCCCTCCAGTATTGCCATGATAAACTCGGGCATGCGTGTCTTAAGTCGTTCAATTTTGTAAAAATCCAAAAATAAGAATAACAAAATTTAGATTTTTAAAAAATTATAAAAAGTGGCAAATTATTAAAAAATAAACAAATAATATATAAAATATAAATCAAATAAGATGTGATTAATTTATTTTTCTGTGCGCAAAGAAAAGCGAATTGAATATTTAATTTTTGAGTGGTGAGGGGGGGGGGGGGAGGAATAATTATCAACATATTTAATGTTTCTTAATTTAAAATCAATTGGAGTCTTTCATTTCAAATTACAATTACAATTATATTTCAAATTTGCCGCAAATATACCGACGGCATCAGCGCTCCCTGTCGGCAGCATTCTCTGAGCGTTGTTACAAATTAATCTAGGCTCTTATATATAATATATGTTTGTATGCATTGTTGTTTAAAATGTTTTTTCTTGTTTTCTGGCAAACTTTGAATTTAGGACTTAGGAGGTTTTGTAAGATTAGCGACGATATGACATTTTTTGTTTAATAAAAATAAAATATATAAACAACCGCGACCCAAAGAGTCTCCAAGACAAAGAGACTCGCTCACGGCCCTCTAGGCTCCGTGCACGTAACAATATGTATCTTTTATCTATGATATATACTATTATATAACGAGCTTTTCGTGCGTGCCTTCGGCACGCCCTCGAAGCTCGGCCCTCCGGGCTGGTGCCCTGGCGGGCAGCGTCTCGGTCCAAAAATTTTATTCCTCTTAAAAACCACACTCCAAATGTATACCCGTAAACTACCGAAAATACATCGTCTCTTAAAAGTTTCGCCTCTTTTAATTTTTGAGTGGAGGGGGGGGGGAGGAATAATTATGAATATATTTAAATTTAAAATTAAAATTAAAATTTCATTTTTCCTTTTCAAAACAAAAATAATGAAATGATTTATGAACTGCAAAAAAATTCGCAGGCTGAATCATGGAAATTATTCAAATTTACGCGGTTCAATTAATTTAATTAATTACAAAAAATATATTTAATGTTTCTTAATTTAAAATGAATTGGAGTCTTTCATTTCAAAATTACAATTATATTTCAAATTTGCCTGGTTAATGAAAATCGATTGGAGCCATCAGTTTAAAATCCGAGCTGACAATTATATTTCAAATTTGCCTCGTTAATTAATATATATTTTAATGTTTCTTAATTTAAAATCTATTGGTGTTTTTTCATTTTCATTCGAGTTCAAATGAATACAATATTATCTCGACACAGTCTAAATCAAAAATATATAGTTTTAGTAACAGAAATCAAAATATAATTATTAATGTTTCAATGGCGTAATGGCTAGAGCTAATGCCCTTAGTTCAAGAGTTCGTCGGTTCGATTCTAGGCAAGACGGTAAATTTTTTAGAGAAATTTCTCTAAGCGTTGTTACAAATTAATCTAGACAAATATATATAG
>JALMQS010000102.1:3544425-3596128 GCA_024734495.1 Forficula auricularia
TTTTATTTCACACTAAAGGCAGATCTAGAAAAAACAACTTCCGAATCATTAATCAATGAAAGAATCAGTTTAAAAGAATCTGAGAAAATACTTTATAGCTTCTTTCGCCCAGGGCATTCATTCCAGTCACGTGGTGACCCAATTTAGTTCTTAGGTAATGGATTCCAACCGACAGATCATGGGCGTAGTTAGGTTAGGGGCAAGTGGGGCAGTGCCCCCTACAAAACTCAATGCCCCCCTAGAAAAATCTGAAACTCCATTATTACCAGGCATCACTTATGTATTTCTAATTAAATTATTTCGTTACTTCAAAATTTTTCAATTCTACTAAAAAGTTAGTTGTTAGTTAATCGGATTACCGAAAATGAAACCTTGTGGTGGCTAATCAGCTACCCCCCCCCGATAGGAAAAGTCCCTAACTACTCCAATGCCACAGATCTGCAAATAAACATATACATACAGTATATACCAAACATAAATATAAATACCTATGTACAGTGAAATCCTACTTCGTATCCCGATAAATCGTAAGAAAGTGTTGGTCCATTGGAAAAATCTCGTTAATTCATATAAAACAATGCATTCTAGTCCCTTCGGTTTAATGTATTTTTTTCTCTCCAGGATAGGTAAAACGTCTCATAATTCGTATTTTTCTGTTGAATTAAAGTGCTTACTGTGCTCTGAGGCAGTTTGCCTCATATGAGCAGTGAAAGAAAACAAACATACAATACCAAATACAAATAAAAATAAAATAATAAAAGAAATAATAAAAGCATTACAAATCTAAAAAGTTGGGACAAAAAATACAGTTTTAGGTCATTTAAAGGCTAACCACTAGTGAAAGACGAAATGTTTATTTGGATCAATTAGAAGTCAATCTCATTAATGTTTCTTGATGAATTCATAATACATTTATTTAAATGTCTCTATTTAAAGCGGAATTCACTATATCTATAGTCCTGTCTGCACTCAGTCAACTTAAAAATGTTAATTGGATCGCATCTGGCAAAGAGAAAAATCCATCATGAAATTGTAATTGAAGCGGGTGGTAAAAGTATCATTTCGAAAGAATAAGGTTAGCGGCCTGTTAAAATGCAAATGCGCCCGGTCGTAATGAAAGCGTGAAAAAAGGTGAAGTAAATTCTGCTATTAGACATGTCTCGTCTCCAGATAGAGATAGAAGGTGGTTCAGTTAATTTTTCGTCTCCTTTTTCCAGACGAAAATGGAGGTGGTCCAGCTTATTAATACTCCCGATCGATACACTTAATGAAGGCTGCGAGGGGGGGGAGCTTAAGAAAACAAACAGCAGTATGAACAAGGCAATCTGCGCAGATTGCATATTTGCATTATTAAACTTCGTTGTCACGTTCTAATTTTAAAAAAGTAACGCAAAAAAGTCAAAGGACCGAGGATAGAATTTACTTATTAATAAAATATATGAAAAAACGAATAATTAATATTTTAGATTAAACAAAACGGTACCTTTATAAATAAGTGCAACTGGTCATTGCTAAACTTTATCCAATGTACTATCTTATTCAAGGGTAAAGTACTTTAAAATATAATTTTACAAAAAAACTTTATATGACCTTTTTTGTGGTCCTCAAGGTACTTAATTACAATATTAAATTTCATCAAAATTGGTTTAGTCATTTTCAAAATATTTAGAAAAAACTAAAAAGTACTGAAATAAAGTACTAATGTTTGTGGGCCGATATGTACCGAAAACTAATTCAGCGCTTCATTTTGTTAAAAGTAATGGTAGGTTTTCAATTTCATTTCAATCGGTGCAACGGTGGGAAAAATCGTGGACGAAAAAAAATCGATCCATCCATCTCATCCGCACTCGACACGCAACATTGAAAAAAATCGCACTTTTGGCCTCTGGACGAGATCCCATGTAATTTTTGGCAAACCGTCACGTGCTAAAATTCAACCTAATTGTATACTACAATTTGTGACTTTAATTGAGACCATAGGTTCAGTTTTACCTGAGGACCCTTTGAAGTCTCGCTTGCCAGAGAGCGATTACAATACTTTACCCATGCTTCACATTGGATAAAGTAAAAATTAGGTACTTAATTAGAATATTAAATTTAATTAAAATTGGTCAAGTCATTTTCAAGATATTTAGAAAAAAATAAAAAAAGCATTTGAATAAAGTACTAAGGTTTGTGGGTCGATATGTTAATATTATTGGATAAAAATACTTGGTAGGTTTTACATTAATGTTTGTATTAATATGAAACCTGCAAAATATTTTTATCAATAATTTTAAAAAATGTTTCACCAAGTACCTTTTAAATTCCTTAAAAACGATATGTTAAGGTTTTGACCAGGTTTCCTTAACAACTTATGACAAATGTCGAGATGGCTAATGCGTCGTTTGCTCCTGGTATCGGGATTTTTAGGGAATTTAATTCAAAATATTTTTCAAACTAATTTAATTTGAAAAAAAAATTAACACAACTTTCTTTTTGTTTGTTTCAGGTAAACGGCATTTCTTTTATTCACTACCATTAATAAAAAGTGGTGTATCCACAGCTCTTTGAATAAGAAACATCCTTCGAGAAATTTGGTGGGGTACAGGGTGGCGAGTTCTTAATCCCAGTGATTTCGGCAATATTTTGTAGTAGGTATCTTAAAATGAAATCGTGTTTTTAGATTTATTAAAATTCCTTTTAATTTAGAAATATTAACTTTTGAACGTTAGTTTTAATTTTCTCCTTTTAATTTAATTTATAAGAACTTTTTTTTTTTATTAATATTTCTAAGAAAAGAATTTAAAAGTAAACTTGAGATCAAATAATCAAAAAATTTCATCAGAGGATTTTCGCAGCTGATTGGCATTCGATGAAGAAGTCAAGGAGTTTGAAATAAGAAAAGAAAACGGAAAAGTTTATCAAATAATTCTTTGCTAAACAGAAAAAGATTGGAATTATATGCAAATAGAAGTTTTTTCTTAGGGCCAGGGATGAGAGATCAAGCAAGGGCGGATGTCACTCGGAAGGCTTGACAGTTTGTCGTTAACCAATGTCAATAAGGTGACAGAAACGGCTTCTTCTTTAACTAGCGTCGGACGTTCAAAGATAATTTCTCCATTAATTTTCGAATTTTTTCTGACAAATTTATCGAAATGAAAAGTTGAACGTATCAAAAAGATCAGTTTGAGCTGATAAGAGAGAGAAGGAACAAGTTTATCTAGAATCCTTTGTGAGCAATCTGCCTCCGTAGATCGTTAGAAATTACCTCTCAAATAGAATTATTCTTCGAGTACAAAGGAAATTATAAAAACTATTTTTGTTCTATTAGTCAAGGATCCATTTCAATCCATGCAAGAACATAAACAAAACCCTAAGAAATTACCCCTTACGGTTAGACAACCGCCAATCCATTAGATGGACCCGAGGGGTGATCCGCGATTGGAAGTAGGTGTACATCCCTTTGGAAGTACTTGGGATTGTTTGGAAGTACTTGGAAATATTTGGAAATACTTGGAAATATTTGGAAGTACTTGGAAATATTTGGGAGTACCCCGGAAGCATTTGGAGCTACTTGTAAGAAATATTTGGAAGTGGCTTGGAAATATTTGGAAGTACTTGGAAATGTTTGGAAATGGAAATATTTGGAAATGAAATATTGGAAGTACTTGGAAATATTTGGAGGTACTTGGAAATGTTTGGAAATATTTGGAAGTACTTGGAAATATTTGGAAGTACTTGGAAATATTTGAAAGTACTTGGGAATGTTTGGAAGTACTTGGAAATATTTTGAAATACTTGAAAATAATTGGGAGTACTTGAAAATATTTGGAAGTACTTGGAAATATTTGGAAGTACTTGGAAATATTTGAAAGTACTTGGGAATATTTGGTTTGGAAGTAGGTGTACAGCATATTAGGTCGCGGTTCACCCCTCGGATGGACCTATTAATCGTACATATTAATATTAGGGCAACAATAGTATTTTTTAATATTTAATCGAAAAATCTTCCAAGATAGACCGTCCATGGTGAAATTACAATAATTATTACAATTTCATTGCGTTATTCACTTGATTTCGACTCCTAATTCTAAAACCAAAAACAATAACTGAGTAGAATTTCTTTTTTGTCTCAGAAAAATATGATTCGATAATACATTTTCTCCTTAATTCAAATATGAAATCGTTTTTTTATTTCCGAGAGATAGGCTATATAATATCAAATATTTTAATATTTTTTAAATTCTTAACTACACAATATTCAAACATTCTGAGTCACCTAGAAAGTAAGAAATGATACTAAATTTCGACTGTGGAACATCCCTCTTGATGATCCAAGAATAATAGGCCAGCATACTAGGATTCCATTTTTCCTTGATACCTCTTTTCCATTACCTGAAATCTCGTGATGAAAATATTCTCCGAGCTCATCGCTCACTGTCCCAGGAAAAAGTTAAAAAAACTTTGATAACATCATTCTCAATTTCACAAGAAAATAGTTTAAAAACATCTTTTTAAAACTTTTTTAAGGTTTTTAAAAAGTTTTTTAAAGTATTAAAAAGTTTTTTAAAGTATTAAAAGTTTTTTAAAGTATTAAAAAAGTTTTTAAAGTATTAAAAAGTTTTTTAAAGTATTAAAAAGTTTTTTAAAGTATTAAAAAGTTTTTTAAAGTATTAAAAAGTTTTTTAAAGTATTAAAAAGTTTTTAAAGTATTAAAAAGTTTTTTAAAGTATTAAAAAGTTTTTAAAAGTATTAAAAAAGTTTTAAAGTATTAAAATTTTTTTAAAGTATTAAAGTTTTTTAAAGTTTTTAAAGTATTTTAAAGATGTTTTTTAAATTTCTTGAGAAATTTTTCAGAAATTGGGAATGATGTTATAAAAAGTTTTAAAATGTTTTAAGAAGTTTTAAGATGTTTTAAGATGTTTTTAGCTATTTTCTTGAGAAATTTTCTTCAGAAATTGAGAATGATGATTAAGATGTTATTAAGATGAAGAAGATTCCATCCCTTTAGACGGGAACCAAGCATTTCAGACTGATTTTTTTTGATAACCTTAAATCTCGTATGAGATCGTTAAGTTCTTCTTGAGTCAATAAACGAAGCTCACAAGAACAGCTTTGTTCAAAAGTTGTCTCACCAAAATTTGTTTCTTTTTCTTCCTTACTTCCATCAGATGAACTCTCTTCATCTAATGTCACATGTTCTGGAGGCTTTGATATGTGCAATTCTTCGCAGTGTGGAACTGGTCTCATTGCAGATTGCAAGTTATGGTACACCACTGTATTGACCTTTATCATCACCATTAGTCTTTTAATTATAAATATTTTATCTATAATTTCTAATAGGTTCATTTACCCGATGGGATATAAAAATCTTTTTGTTGTTATAGCAAGATAAAGCTCGTTTCTTATGTGGCTATCTTTCTATAAAAACAAAATGAATTTTTCAAATACAGATGAAAAATAACAGATAAAATATTTCTAATTAAAAGACTGATGAATAAAGTCAAGCTTTCGAAACTATATTTTCCAATAAATTAATTATATATACTTGGGGGCCCGTCCATAAATTAAGTCACACTGATTTCAAGATTTTTAGACCCCCTCGCCCTGTGTCACATTCTGTCACATTTTCATTGAACCTCCACTGTATTGTGACGTCACACTATCACTTTTATACCGTATAATTAAAAAACAATTTGCCTTTTGTGACATCACAATTTTTAAGATCCCCGGGCCCCCTGTCACATTATCTCACAAATCTGAGATGCTCCCCCTTACCGTGTGTCGTAATTTATGAACGGCCCCTTGGGAAAAGTGATATTTTAATGAATATTTTTACAACTGACTTCAATGAGAAAAATTTTTATGCTATTTCGGAAAAAAATTATCAGAGATTTGCTAAGTTTTAGCTTTATTATATGTTATATTGACACTATTGCAAAGAGGTTAGTAGCGTTTCAAAAGCTTCTCCCCTTGAGGGATTCGAAAATAACACCGCAATTGAATAGAATGAAAATTCCCCACCGGATTGTTCGGGTTCTTTTTGACAACTTTGTTCTATTTGAACTGAATTGTTGAACGTTGGAGCTTATCAAGTATTGGAAGTTTGCACAAATGCTCAGAGAACTAAAAGGTCGACCAGTGCAGATTCGATCCACCTCCACAGTGATGAATAGATGTCGAAAGCAATCCACGAGGGGGACATACAGACAGACCTTCGCAACCAGAGGGAAAACGACGACTAATTATCGTTAAGTGCAAACAAATTAATTTCACCAAAACCATGAGTCACTTGGCGAGGGCGCTTTTTCTTTCGGCTAAATTTTAAAACATGGTCCATTCTAAATAGAGGGGTTGACTATTAAAAAAAAATACCTACTAACTCGGGTGAAGGGTTGAAGGCAACCAAGCCTTTGCTTTAGAAAATGCAACCAAATACACAAATGAAAACCAATTCAAGGAAGCATTTTTTTTATTTAATTATAAAAAAATTGTTTTTCTGCTGAAGTGAGGGGAGGGTTAATTAAAAAATTCAATTGAATTGATTTTAAAAATGAAAAAAATCGACGTCTCTTTTCCCCCTAGTAGAAAAGTTTCCGGTGAAATTCGATTCTTGTAACATTATGGGACTAATTGGGGATATAATAATTCATACCCGGACAGCAAAAAAAACCACTTCAATTTCTCAAAATTATTAAATTTAATGAAATATGGATTAAAAGCAAGTGAGTGAGTTTTCCAATTTTTAAACATCTAACGTTACGAGTGGCTATTTTCGCTAAAATATTACAAAAAATTCAAAGTTTAATTTTATGTCAGATGGAACGCTCTTCAGGGGTTGAACTTGAGTTCAAAACTTGCTTTAAAGATGAAATCTTTCTGACATATTATGTTATAGTGATTTGATCAGCTAGAAAATTTAGTTAGAAAAAGTTAGAGTGCTTCTTGGACTTCGAATTCTTCGCACTATCTATCTATATATATAAAATGGAAAAGTATGTATATTTGTATCCAAACGATCTGATTGGCCAGTGCATAGCCAATGGCAAAGCGTTAAATTATTTGAAAGATTCTTATTGGTTAGATAGAGATCTTGCTTAGTCAATGTGTTAAATAAATTAGATAGGGATTTTGCTTAGTCATTTCGATTGTTTTAAGGCTCTCAGACCATTATTTACGGAGATAGGGACGTATAAAGATTTTAAAAACAAAAATTTCAGAAATTTTTAAAAAATCTTATAAATTCGATTGTTTTAAGGCTCTCAGACCATTATTTACGGAGATAGAGACTTTTAAAGATTTTAAATACAAAAAAAATTTCTAGCTGAGCAAATCCCTAAGTCAAAAGGATTTCTTCTTTAGGGCTAAGCCAACTGCTCGGAAATTAAAGAAAGAAATTTTCTTTCTTGGGATTTAACCATATTGAGATTTTACTACAATAAATTGACATTTTTGGGCTCAAGAAACTGACTACAAAACGCCTGTTTTTGTGAAACTCTAATCTAATTAGTATTCATAAATTTAAAGTCGATTCGAATGCGAAATTTGAAAATTTACATTTCCGGAGAGATCATTCTTATACATTTATAAGAGTGTAAGTAAAGCCCGCTGCACACGAGGATTCTTTTAATAATTTTTTTCTGCTTGGTGCTAGGAGATGGTTTCCCAGGACCTAGCCGGGAAAAAGAACATGTCCTATCTTTTAAATCAAGCAAGCTAGCGAGAAAGTCAGTTATCAGTTATCTCATTTTGACCCCACAAACCTTCCATCCCAAAAATTGGTAGAGGAAAAAATCCCCGTGTGCAACGGGCTTAAGGGAGTTCGGGACTGTTTATTATTTTTATAAGAAAATTCTCAAAATTTTACCATCGAATAATTGATGTATTAAATATTTATTCCCAAAATTTGAAGTAGACCTTCTTTCCCATTAGCGTGAAATAAATTATTGAAAATTGTCCTTTTAACATTGAAGTAAATGGGATGAGCTTTTAAAACGGCTATAACTTCTATACGAATTATACAATTTTCAACAAATTTATTTATATAGGTTCAAATTTTATGAATCGAATGATACATTTTTCAATAGATTTGACAGTCTAGTTAATTAGTTATTAATAAATGTAAAAATAAAAAGTTATTTGCAACCAACAGAATATAACAAAAGCGCTAGTGTAGAATTCCAACTCTGTTTCTTGAAATCTTTTTTGTGTTAAATAAATGTTTTTATAATGAGATAAAATTTATCTCAATATTCTTTTTATTAATATTATCAAAACAAAGATTTTTATTCGAAATTAACATCATCATTAACAATTTTTTTATTAAAAAATTTAGTATTCAGACGTTGTCACTCTGCAGAAATAAAAAATATTTTTTCGAAGATCAACCAGATAGTAAAAGATGTCCCGAACTCCCTTAATAATAATTTTTCTAAATCCAGAGTATTTATTAGATATTATTCATAAGTATTTAAGAAGAAATAATAATTAATCACAGAATAAAATCTACCTCTGGGTTAGAAATGGATCTAAATGATTACGAGCTAGAAGATATCTAATAGGTGTTACTAGGACTAGTAGCAGGAACTTGGATAATGTCCAGCACATATTTTAATAGCCGCCCGGATCAGGTCAAGTGGTTATAAAATGATGAATATACTTTGATGGCTGCTTGCGTAAGAATTGCTTTGCCCGGAATTATTTATGCATGTGTGAAAAACAGATGTAAAATCTTCAAATGACGATTGGCGCCACTGGGGAAGAAAAGGAAGGCGAAGCCCTGAAGCCCCAGGGCGGCTGCCTTTTACAGAGTGGCTTTTATCACCTTATTTGGCGGGAGCAGCTTGTTTTTTTAATGATTAAGCTATTTATGCAACGCGCCATTTGAGAACTTATTTAGCTAATGTGCATTATTATGAATTTAATGGTGAAATGAAATGATTTAGCTGCGAGCTCAAAACCGATTATTCTCTTATCTAATTCATCCGGTCATTAAGATATTTTCTAAATTGAAAATATCAAGGTGCAATTACCAAATGGATTGCTTGAAAAATGATCCCGAAGAGAGGAATTCACTCCTCCTACTATACTACTCCTGTTTACTTTTCCAGTTTTATTTATTGTGTAAGCGAGGAGAGAAATTGAAAAGAAAATGATTTTTCAAACTCGTGATTTGAAAGTGTGATCACTCGACAAGTGGTAATAAACTAAACCAAACTACCTCCTACCTTGGAACTCCTACTTACTAGCTACATATTGATTTATGGGTTTAGTGATCTAATGGAAAAGAATTTACATTTTTCCCAAGAGACTTTTTAAGGGGGTTCGGGACTGTTTATGATTTTTATAAGAAAATTCTCAAATTTTTACCATCGAATCATTGATGTATTAAATATTTATCCCCCGTTTTTGAAGAAGATGATATTAACGAGAAATAAATTATTGAAAATTGTTCTTTTAACATGGAAATAAATGGACCGAGCTTTTAAAAGGGCTATAACTTCTATACAAATTATACCATTTTCAACAAATTTAGACAGATCAATAATTCATTTTTCAATAGATTTGACATTCTAGTTAATTAGTTATTCATAAATGTAAAAATATAAAGTTATTTGCAGCCAAAGGAATAAAACAAAAGTACTAGTGTAGAATTCCAACTTGGAATCGTTTTTGTGTTAAATAAATTTTTTTATAATGAGAAAAAATTTATCTCAATATTCTTTTATTAATATAATCAAAACAAAGGTATTTATTCCAAACTAGACCACATTTTTAACAATTTTGTATTAAATAAATTACTAGGCCGACGTTGTCACTCTGCAGAAATACATAATATTTTTTCGAAGATAAACCAGATAGATAAGCTGTCCGTAAAAAAATATTAATTTTCAAAAAACTAAACTCATTTTAAATAGTACATTTTATAGAGAGTTTGAAATATATATTTTTGTTTGAATATCTATAAAAAAAATTAGTTTTTGAAGCCACTTTTTGAAGGGTAGTTGATAGAAAGGAGGACCCTTATCAACTTTCTTGGGAATTTCAAGGGGAAAAAAATATTAATTTTTAAAAAACTAAACTCATTTTAAATGGTACATTTTATAGAGAGTTTGAAATGTATATTTTCATTTGAATATCTCTAAAAAAATAGTTTTTGATGCCACTTTTTAAAGGGTAGTTGATACAAAGGGGGGACCATTATCAACTTTCTTGTAAATTTCAAGGAAAAAAAAATATTAATTTTCAAAAACTAAACTAATTTTAAATAGTACATTTCGTAGAGAATGTGAAATTTATATTTTCGTTTCAATATCTCCAAACAAAATAGTTTTGAAGCCCCTTTTTGAAGGGTAGTTGATACAAAGGGTGGACCCTTTTCAACGTTAATTGTATTTCCAATCGAGAGTAAATATATGTATATAAAATCCCATTGTTGGTTCGCCATCTTTTTTCCCTGCATAAGTCAAGGTAGATAGGGTATCAACAGGTAACTTCAAATTAGTACTTTGTAGTTATAGATTTTCTTTTATTGTTATATATGAAAATGTAGATAATTAAAAGATAAATAAATCTAATAAATAAAATAAAATAGATATGCAAGGGAATTGGATGCCGACCCTATCAAGTTTTGTTTATTAATACATTATATTATCAAAATATTAATTTAATTAGGAAACTCGATAGTTGAAGGTCGACCTAAGTCGGGATTTTGTGCTAATATTATTTATTGATAGATAAATTAACAATGTTTTTATCCTCCTATTTTGTGTCTCGTTCACGATGATTGAGACAATTATAGGTATGCAAGAGCGAAGAAGATGAGTTCGGGGAGAGTGAAGCAGAAACCGTTTCAGTTCCCAGGATGCTTGTCCAGCTGATTGATGAATTGACCTCGGTTCGTTAACATCGGTATTGAACTCTTTGACAAGCTCTAATGGAATTTCTAAGTCCGAAAATAGGTTAATAGAGTTGATTTTGTTATTTAACAGCATCTTTTTCTTCTACCTAAAAACCTCAGGTCATAAAAGCAATTTTATCCATGGATTACGAGTTTATTCTCAGTTAATTAAAGTTTTATATGCTTAGTTAAGATGTCTTTGAACATTTCAAAACGATTTTTTTTAATTTAAGCGTTTTATTAAATAATGTACTAAGCCGAAGCAATGTATAAGTCTAACGAGGGGTATATATATATATATATATATTAAGTAAGAAATTTCCCATTACATTATTTTTATTTCAATTAAGACATTAAATTGGGATTGCTTAAAAATTAAGTTAATGGATAATTGGTCGTTTTCAAATTCTCTTTAACGAATAATTGTTCTCTAGACATTTATTTGTTCTACATATTTTCTCTCTCTTTAGTCATTTTATTCGAATTTTAATTGTGCCTTTTAAAATGTTTAATAAAGCCGAAAGTAGTTTTTCTCATGGTTGCCTGCAGCTTAGACAACCATGACTACACCATTACAAAAAATATTCATGCATATTGTAGCAAAAATATTATTATATATAAATCTATAAAAATAGATTTAGAAAAAATTCCAAAAATTCATAATCCAGGTTATTAATTTTTATTTTTACTCTACCATACAGGGTATGGTCAAATATTGTAATCGTGCATGAAAAAAGTGTTTTTTTCCTTCTGTTTTTCGAAATATCTCAAAAACAACTGAAACTATTTTGATTAAAAAAATTGAGCGAAACCATGGCAAATTTCTAAACAGAAAGCTGATGTTTACAATAGAAGATTCTCATTTATAAGGAGATATGATACATTGCTAATGAGTCCACAATTCAGGGCGGAAGTTTCTTTCGTAAATGATTATAAATTATTTTCTTAAATATTAAATATAAAAGAGTCTTCAAAAAATAATTTTTTTGAGATATTTCAAATAAAATATAAAAATTATAGTATCATATAAATTAAAAATATCAAAGGATAATATGTTTTATGATGTTTGGTATTTGGTCACATCGAGTTCTGATGTCACTAGCAAAGCCTCTGACGTATTCTACCTGTTAAATATACTTACATAAAAATTCTTTAATTATATTTCCTATTTTAGGATAAATATATTAAAAAATAAATATGCCATATTTACATGTTTTGAGAGAAAAAAATGTTTACTTATCCTAACGAAATATTTTTAATTTTCTTTTTGTTATAATATCATGAATCGTAATAACAATAAATGCGAAATTCAACCCTGGTAATCAAAAAGGAAAAACATTCTCAAATAAAATTAAAATGACAAAAATACCCTGGTTCTGAAATAATAAATTTTCTATTTTAAATATATCTTTTATTACATATCTTTTATTATATTTGGGGAATTTTATGCTTTATATTATATTCATATTAAAAAAACAGCAATTTGTATTCATTCATGCATTTTTGCATATAGATATATCTCTTATATTATTAAATGAGCAATTCTTGTATGTATATATATATATAATATATCGAGGGGTAAACCGCGACCTAATTTGCTGTACACCTACTTCCACTTGAACTTCCGAATATTTCTAAGTACTTCCAAATATTTCCAACTAATTCCAAATATTTCCAAGTACTTCCAAATATTTCCAAGTAATTCCAAATATCCCCAAGTACTTCCAAATATTTCCAAGTAATTCCAAAATACTTCCAAAGAGGTGTACACCTACTTCCAATCGATGATCACCCCCATGTAATAGATATAGAATCGGGTTCTCGAAAACGGCTCTAATAATTTCGCTAAAAATTGGTGTACTTATCAAGTCTCATGAGTTATTAGTCATGTATAAATTTTAATCCGATTGATATAAAGGAAGGGGGTGTAAATTAGTCATATCGCAAAATAAATATTATAATCGATCATATCTGGTCTTCGGTAAGTCGCAGAACCTTGAAATTTGAAACTTGAGCTATCTAGAGGTTACAAGAAGTACTACAAGATTTTGGCTAAAATTGAAGTACCGGAAGTTGATGGTTTCGTAGGTAAGATGTACCCCCCTGCGTTTCGCAACCATAAATCTCAGATCTACGAAATTCGAAACTTAAGCTCGATATAGGCTAGAAAGGGTACACCAAGCTTTTGCTTAACATGTGAACACCGGAAGTTGACATTTATATGAAAGATTTTTCGTTTTTTTTAATTTACTCAAAAACCGCACTAACGATTTTGTTTAAAATTAGTGTACTTATCAAGTGTCAAGAGTTATTAGTCGTGTATAGATTTTAATCCGATTGAAATAAAGGAAGGAAGTGTAAATTAGGAGTGTTGTAAAATAAATATTTTAATCATTCATATATCGTCTTCGGTAATTCTCAGAGCCTTGAAATTTGAAACTTAAGCTATTTAGAAGCAAAAAGTTACCGAGCATCGCTCGGTGCTCCAGGCACTGTACACAATAAACACAAGATAAAATTATTTTCTCTTGTAATTTCAAATATAAAATATACAATATTTTATCTCTTTTACAAAACTGGCAATTAGAATACTTGGCTTAATGATGTTTGCTTTCTTAAGGTAATAAGAAGTAAACAAATTCGGAAGAGGAGGAAAGGAAGAATATAAAAGGTAGGAAGGATATTCATGGTATGGATTGATGTTTTCACATCGTTAGTCTAGAAACGTAAATCACAGCCAATTATTTTGAGACAATAAATTCGATAATCATCTTATTTACAACTTTATACGATTTTATTATGAGATTAATCTTTAATAAAAATAATGGGAAAATATTGAGTTTCTACATTCAATGAGGATTGAAGTTTTTAATTTGTTTATTATCAAAATTATTTTAATTTCATTAAAAATAAATTAAAAATTCAAATTATTATACGTTATTTCAAATATTTCTAAAAAAACTTTTTTTTTGTTTTGAAAAGTATATTTATTGTTCTCGAAATTAAATAAAATTGTTGCGTAGATTCAAGGGACAATTAAAATGTATGAATTTTCCGAAAAGGGTGCTGATAGAAAGTTTGAAGTCCCTGCCTGGTATATTTTCCAGTTCAAGCATGTCAAAGACAAGTCTAGACGAGTTTTGGTAGAATAAAAATTATTCTCACTTAGGGACTATTAAAATAGAAATAATACAAAATAAAGTGACACGTTCTGATGTGGCCATCAACTTGATTTTACCATATACTGGCCCCTTACTTATATTTAATATTTAAGAAAATCATTTATAATCATGTAGGGGGGTTAGTTTTTGCATTTTTAGACTACTTCATGCACGATTACAATACTTGACCATACCCTGTATGGTAAAGTAAAAGGAATAAATAATGATGATTCGAGAACTTTTGGACTATTCCATTTCTAAGACCTCTCAATATAAATATAAGATCGGAAATAACTTCTTTATTTTCTTCCTTTTAGAGCACTTAGATAAAAAAAAGCTCGTTTTTAATTAATTTATTTTATTTATTTCTTATTTGTGTTTTCCAACTCAAAACTTCTTCTGTCTTTCATCCCCTCTTAAAATCTTTTCTTAATATTTATCGAATGATTTTTAATTGTACAAAACAAAAGTTGTATTGTTTCTTCTCTTTGAACTTTTCTAAATCATATTTCTTAATTCTCTCTCCCCTCGCGGAGTTTCGAGTGAAATGCAAATTTTTATCTGAATTCCTTGATCCATCCTTATATAAAAGTATTGATCATTTTAACTTCCTTCCCCCTTTGTATCTTAAAAAAAGTTCCCTGCTTTCCCCTGACCCGGGTCGCTCATGTTTATTTCAGGTTTGAACTCCCACCTGTTCTTTTTGCTACCCTTCCGGCTTCCGTCCATTAGTCATATTACTTGCTATGCTTATTCCTCCAAGGACACCAACCAAAGTATTTCGTCTTTGTCTCATGAAGATATGTCAGTCTAGATCCATTTCTAATCCCCTATATAATGAAATGTAAAAGTTTTACACGAGGGGTGAACCGCGACCTAATATGCTCTACACCTACTTCCACTTGTACTTCCAAATATTTACAAGTACTTCCAAATATTTACAAGTAATTTCAAATATTTTCAAGTACTTCCAAATGTTTCGAACTACTTTCAAATATTTCCAAGCACTTCCAAATATTTCCAAACACTTCCAAATATTTCCAAGCACTTCCAAATATTTCCAACCACTTCCAAATATTTCCAAGAAATTCCAAATATTTCCAAGTACTTCCAAATATTTCCAAGTAATTCCAAATGTTTCCAAGTACTTCCAAATATTTCCAACCACTTCCAAATATTTCCAAGCAATTCCAAATATTTCCAAGTACTTCCAAATATTTCCAAGTAATTCCAAATGTTTCCAAGTACTTCCAAATATTTCCAAGTACTTCCAAATATTTCCAAATATTTCCAAGTATTTCCAAATATTTCCAAGCACTTCCAAATATTTCCAAGTACTTCCAAATATTTCCAAACACTTCCAAATAATTCCAAGCACTTCCAAATATTTCCAAGCACTTCCAAATATTCCCAAGAAATTCCAAATATTTCCAAGTACTTCCAAATATTTCCAAGTACTTTCAAAATACCTCCAAAGAGGTGTACACCTACTTCCAATCGCGGATCACCCCTCGGTTTTACAGAAACGAAACGAATTTCAGATTCGAACTTTATTCTCAAACTCTCAAATAAGCAACTTTATTCTACAATCAAACCAGTCAACGAATGCAAGGGTAGAATTTATTGAATACCCTTCAATTATCTCTCTATTCAACCCTTTCAATAATAAAAAAGATTTATAGCCAACTATCGCAGTTGCTATTTATTCTAATCAGATGATGTCTTTAGATAAAAATTCACTTGTATAAAAATTTTACCATTGCCTTCCAATTCCGTTTGAATATTTTGAAATATGGTTTTATTGGAAATTGGAATAGTAAAAAATACCGTATACAGATGGTTTCCGCGTTTTCTTCTATAATTGAACAACTGACATTTCATAATTTATTGCTCCTATAGATCTCTCTTTTTTTATCAATTTTACAAAAAGTTCAGAAATGGAGCTTTTTTATCTAAAAAAAAATATGTAATTAAAAACAAGCAAGCTGCCGACAGACTGCGGGCAGATTTTTGGCGTCCCATTGAAATTTTATTTACTTAGAGAAATTGGTGTGGGTTTTAGGTGAAACGTGATATTAATTAATAAAGTAAAGGGAGTGTAGTTTCACAATGAATGAATAAAACTCATAGAGGTTTTTATACAGACTCAATATATTTCGGGTTATTAGTCCATCTTCAGGAGTTTACAGATTAAAAACAGTTTGTGAGTGTAGTTTCACAATGAATGAAATAAAACTCAAAGAGGTTTTTACACAGACTCAATATATTTCGGGTTATTAGTCCATCATCAGGAGTTTACAGTTTAAAAACTGTTTTTAATCTGTAAACTCCTGAAGATGGAGTAATAACCCAAAATATGTTGAGCCTGTATAAATCTCTTTTAAAAATGGATTTTTTAACATATGGTAGATAGGGAAAAGGTGGGGAAATGATCATTATTTTATTTATTTTTTTCATTGAAGGACTTTCACCATCTTGATGAAAAACTAATATTTGTTAGAATAATATATTCGGAGTAACTTATAAAAATATTGAAATTGAAATTTACCACGTAGTTTTGATAAAAAATAAAAAAAACATATTTGGGCGATTATTTTTAGTGGAGGGGATAAAATATCAATGGTTTCGAAACAATCCATTCATAAATAGAATGTAGTAGCGTAAATAGTACAGTCACGTTAAAAAAACATAACCTAAAATTTTAACACCGTCGATATTTATAGAGTGGTTACGAGGCTAAAACTTTTTGTATGGATTGTCGCGAAAGAACCTCCTTAAATAAAGTAAAGAAAATTTAAAAACATTTTGAAAAATTTTAAAATATAAAATTATTGGTAGGTTGGACAAAAAATTTCTTTACTTTATAAGATTATTATTATTATTATTGTCCCCCGCCCCTTCATTTTAGGTAGTTGATTTTTGTACCAATAGTTTTCAGATTCTTAAAATCTAACTGTTCAAAATTATGTCCATACCAGAGTAAAACGTTTCGGCTTAAATTTCATTGGGCCATCCTCAGTTATTGGGCTACAAAATTATATAAATCGTTGTTCACATTAGTAAATATCATTCTTATCATTATTATATCAATTTAAGTTGTTAAGTTTGGTTTTTAACTTACAATTATACATATATTATAATCCGCACCTAATTTTGACAACAATAAGAAATTTAACTTCATGTAGTTTGTGTCTATTATTGTTTCTACAATATATGTCCATTTGTCCGTTCTGTATGTCTGTCCGTTTATCTGTCAGGACATTGTAGCTCGTAAACACTCGCGTGCAGGACTTAGGGGTAATTATTGACTTTAATTCTATTTTTAAACTATCATATCACAATGATTAAAAATAAATAAATAATCTAAAAGCACACTGAAGCTATATATAATAAATATTTCAACTTACAAATGGAATTTTTTTAAACTGTGCTTATTTGTCAATATAATTTTAATATCTCACTAATATTAAAATCGATTTTTCATTTCTTCGACCGACAATAGACAGACATTAATTAGTTTTCAAGTTATTTGAAAATAAACAAGGATTTCTTGATAGACAGACACGAACTTGCCCAATACCCATCCATATGTTTGAAGAAAATTAGTTTTTGAATTTTAGAATACTTATTGGTTTTTGATTCCTCTCAGATTACAAATGATTGTTTGCAGGATTCATACATCTATTAAAATTATAATTTGACTAGATAAATATATTTTCTCTGTACAAATTTAATAAAAATAATTTTTAAGAAAAAATAAAAACCGACTTCAAAAAATTAAATGCAACAAATAAAATACACTAAAAGGTGTAAAATAATTATTATCTTATTTAGTTACAACTAAACTACGAAATATTAACATGAAATTACTTTTTGAAGTCGGTGCCAAAAAAACTATACCGATAGGCGAGCGTACCCACCAAACGTACTAAGTAAGATCCGTCGAGTGCGATTCATAAAAGGTATATGTTTGGCACCAACTTCAAAAAGTAATTTCATGTTAATATTTCGTAGTTTAGTTGTAACTAAATAAGATAATAATTATTTTACACCTTTTAGTGTATTTTATTTGTTGCATTTAATTTTTTGAAGTCGGTTTTTTTTTTCTTAAGAATTATTTTTATTGTTCTCTTTTTAGTGATGTTATTAATAGTGATCATATCCTAAGACACCCAGAATTTGAATTCATTACGATAAAAAAACATGTTTATATCAAAATTACATAGAATTGTTTAAAAAATACAAACGTTAAATTTTTGGTGAAATTATAATTACATTCTTGCTATCAGAGCTAAAAATTATTACCCATGTGATCATTTATTAAAATAAAAATGTCTACAAAGTTAATCCGGATAATCCGGAGTCCGGATAAAAGAGGTTTTACTGTATTTAAAAAATTACAGTGTCCTCTACTAAATCCGAGGTGTTTTGGATAAGTTTTATTACATGTAGGAAGGGTTGTACCTAGTGCTGTAATCGTAAAATTAGCAGAAGGTATTCGCTATATGGACCGTAAAATCATAGAGCTATAAACCGGAAAGGTGGTATTAATAAATGAGGAAACTGATATTTAAACTGAAAATTTGTGTGTTACTTTTCGCTCTCAAAACGTCATTCATTCGATTGAGGTAGATGAGAAAGAAAACCACAAGGTATAAATATTTAAATTATGTTCTATATAGGAAGTATTTTCAATTTTTGAAACGCAGGATATTGTCTATAAGCGAAGATCAGGCTCAGATGACGCCTGTAAAAAAACAACCTCTTTAATCTAGTCATGATCTAGAACGGAAAATTCGAATATCTGAAAGTCCTTGCCGATTCGGTTAAGATATATTCAATTCGGCTCGGCTCTTCACGCCAACCTAACCCCCTAAAAACCAGCCCGAAATGAAGTTATACGAGCCGAAAAACCGAGCCGAACTGAATATATCTTAACCGAACCTCTCAAGGCTTGTTTGGGTACACATTTTATATCTAATCGAACCGAGACCATAAACCAAACCTGTTCAAGTTGTTTTTTGACAGAAGACATCTGGTCTTCATTTTAGCCAAAAAGGTTTATGGTTCAACCAAATACAGGGTATACGCTATTTGCTTAGATCAAACCACAGACTATACCGCGTATACCACTATAACCTCCACTAGAGCCCTGGTTGTAACAACTCTTCGGGAATCGGACCCGAAAAACAAAATACACTGGCTACTCTGTAAGGTGGAACTATAATAATTCAGTATGTTATGATGTAGCACAATAGTTAGGAGTTTCAGAGGAAAAAAGCCCTCAAATGGTTTGACAGAAATTCAATTTTTTGTTTGTGCTTAAAATTTTCAAAAATCCGAGATGACCCTTTTCGAAATTCTTGATTCAATTAAAAAGTGGCTTAATGTTATGTTTAGGGTGTCATGTCCTGTTGAAGGGGAGTTCGTGTATTGTGAAATCGCGTGTTCTAGCCAGTTAACTGTTTAATCCAAAACTATCACATTAAGCAATCAACATACTGTTATTAAACAAAACAAAAAAAAATGCTTTAAAATTTATTATACCCCGCAAATAAAAAAAGCAATATTATCATAAAAAGACTATCCTAAAGTGAACCTCAGGCTTAAAACGAAAAATAAAATATGTATCAAATACATTAAAAAAAATGCAGTTCATTTTTTGTATCATTATTTTTTCGACTCGTACATTTTATTACAGAAATTTAATAGACAAGAATATTTTTTTCGTTAAATGACGGGTTGGTTTTGTCACAAATATAATAAAACAATAATTTCAATAACTATTTGAATTTTTTAATTGATAACTATACAGTTTCGGTCACCACTGGTCGACCATCCTCAGTAGTTCTAAAATTGAAATGAAACATTTTATTTACATTTTTTCTTTTTATAGAGAATTATATAACACAAAAAATTTTACAATAGTTTGAAATCATACATACATCTCGTTCAAGAACCGAAATTTGTCATTTCACATGAAACATTCATTCCTAAATCTTCAATATAGATACATCACCCAACCCTTCAATTTAACGAAAAGTTTAAATCAAGTCACTTAAGTTCTGGAAGAATTTTAAGAATATTTTTTCCTATAAAATTATTTATTAGGGATCAACAGACCGAAAATTATTGTTTCAACATGTAATCCAAACTTTTTACATGAGTCTTATTTATAGAAGATTGATATAAACTAATTATTATATATATATAAAATTCGGCATTGAGTAAAAATATCAACAAATCAAGAGAGATGGTCAAATAGTAAATCTGAGATATTATGGATTAATTTTATTATGTCAGAAGGGTTGTTTCACTAACCTCCTGTTTTTAAGAATGTTTATTTATTTATTTATTTTTATAATGTTTATACTCAATGTATCTACTTTTCTTTAATAGACCAATTGAAAGAACTTATCTTCATTTTCTTGACTCTTCTGATGACTATTTCTCGGCCAACCTGAATGATAAATAATCTTTAGTTAAAAATCATGTACTCGCCACTAGTAAGTAGTAATAACATCAAAAATTATATATATATATATATATATATATATTCTTAATTTAAAATATAACCTTGTTACAGAAACATTAGGTCAATATTTAAAGTACATAAAAATACATGTATTGTATACTATAATATACGCAGTATGTGTATTAAAAACATTACAATATACATTAAACGGTGGCGTCAGCCAACCGAACCGTCTAAAAACCAGCCCGAAAAGGAGCTATACGAACCCAACCGAGCCGAACTGAATTTATATTAACCGAACCTCCGAAAGTTTAGTCCGGGCTGGGTGTGTTTCGGGATTCCATTTTTTTTTCTAATCAAACACACATTGAAAACCGAACCAGCCAATCGTCGGGCGGGGTGTGTTTGGGGCTCCCATTTTTTCATAATCAAACACACATTGAAAACCGAACCAGCCAATCGTCGGGCGGGGTGTGTTTGGGGCTCCCATTTTTTCCTAATCAAACACACATTGAAAACCGAACAGCCAATCGTCGGGCAGGGTGTCTATTTTGTATCCTCCCTTTTACTGGGGAATATTTTGTCAGAAGATATTATGCCGGGGGATATTTTGTCCTTGGGATATTTTTCCCTTTGTATATTTTGTCGAGGAATGTTTTGTCGGGGATATTTTGTCGGGGGATGAAATGTCGCGGTACCTATAAAAATACCCCAAACAATTTTTTATTCAAATGTATATATGTCAGTGCATTTAATGTACTATTATTTTGTATACTTAGGTATAATATAAAAAATAAGAAAACATTGAGGAAATTTCATGATTATAATAATAACACTGCTCGATAAAAATGAAACAAAAATTTCTCCCCGTAAACCTAACAATGGATTCCAGAAAATTTGACGCTGATTATCATGCAATTTCCCGATTTTTTACAACATGTCTTAGTTTTGAGATATTATCGGTCAAAATTATGAAAAAGGCCATTTTCGAGTCTCATTAAATATTATCAGCAGTATTTTAAATCAAAATATTTTGTTGACGTAATAGAAAACAGCTTCCTCTTTGATTTTCAAATTACCACTTGTTTTTAGCTCAATTAGAACTCGAATTATAACTAAAAAACTAAGACCTTATATATGTTTTTATCTATGTTTATTATCCTTTATAATTACCTAGTTTTAGTTTTTTAGTTATAACTCGAGTTCTAATTGAACTAAAAACAAGTGGTAATTTGAAAATCAAAGAGGAAGCTGTTTTCTATTAGGTCAACAAAATATTTTGAAAATATTGCTGTTTATTATTTATGGAACTCGAAAATAGGTCAAAATAGCCTTTTTCGTCATTTTGACTGATCATATCTCAAAACTCTGACGTGTTGTAAAAAATCTGGAAATTGCATGATAATCAACGTATAAAACTTACTGGAAATCATTGTTAGGTTTACGGGGGAAATTTTTGTCAAACAATGTACGTAATTTGACAAGTTTATTGATTCAATTTGAAAAATATAAATCGTAAAAGAAAAAAATAATTTTTTCATCTATCTTTTTCCCCTTCCCAATGGTTTCAAACCTCGATATTAGTTTGCCCATGTTGCCCAAACAAAAATTGAGTGATTACAAAAAAATAAAGTACCTAAACCACCCCATTTATGAGAAAGTTAATCCTCGCATATAAGTCTAGCAGAGAGGTTAATTATTTTTTTCTTCCAGGCCAGTTTTCCTATTAGATCTGGAACTTCAATTCTATTCAATATTCATTCGATTGTCTTTTTTCTTCCGATTCGTTTAATTTTCTCCCTCTCGTAATCTATTTTCCTTTCATTAACACTTTCAATTAATTAAATGCCAAGTTCACGAGACTGGAACTATCAGTACCCTCGTGCCTGCACATTCGTACTCTCACAATCAGAATTGGTTCATCTGGTTAATTCGATTCTTGGAAATTGAACAAATTCACCTGATGAAGTAGCAGGGGAGCCGTACTTTAAAGACTGGCTGTTTATTTTAGACCTATTTACTCTTCTATATTTGTACTCTTTTAAATCAATAAAATACCAAGTTTATGAAATTTTAAGATTCTTGCAAAAATTCTATAATAGTCACAACAAACATTAAAAAGAAATAAGCTGACGTGTTCTGATGTGGCCATCCACTTGACTTTACCATACAACCTGGGCCCTTACTTACCCCCCCCTCCCCCACCAATTTTGGGCGGTTAGTTTTTGCATTTTTAGACTTCTGAGGTCGCACTGATTATGTATACAAAATTTGGTTGAGTTTGGTACAAGAGCCTATATTTTCATTTTTTGACCTTATACCCCCCGCCCCACACCTAGATTTGTAATTTTTAACCCCCTCCTCCCCCCTTAATTTTGGGTCGATATGTACCAAAATCTAATCAGCTCTTAATCTCAATGCACCAGAACTACGTGTGAAATTTGGTTTCAATATTCCCACTAGTTTTTGAGCTAGCTCGTCCACAAAAATTTGGTAACGCACAGACTAACTGACAGACTAACAGGCATTTTGACAAAACAATTATTATCTCAAAAAATATAATTTTTTCGATGTTCACTTATTAATTATTATTTTTTTTTTTGTAGACCGAAATGCCATGGTATCGCTCAATTTTTTTAATCAAAATAGTTTCAGCCGTTTTTGAGATATTTCGAAATAAAGAAGGAAAAACCCCACTTTTTTCATGCACGATTACAATACTTGACCATACCCTGTATGGTAAAGTAAAAAAATAGTAATAATAATAACTACACGTAAAAATCAGCAAAACCATGGTGTTTTGGTCTACAAAAAAGGCCTAAAGAGTGATCATCGAAAAAATTATATTTTACGAGATATTAACTCTTTTTTAAAGTATATTTAGTATGTTGTTAGTACGTTACCAAATTTTATGTACGCTATAGTTCAAAAATTAGCCTAGGGAGTCTTAAAAGATTCAAATTATAAAATTTTCATACGAAACAAACTAAGAAAAATGTAATTTACTGTAAAAGGGTCTTATAATAAAAAAGAGGGAATATTTTTCGGGGGCCAAAATTAGAGGGTGGTTTAAAAAATAGAACTATCATTATATGTCCTAGAATCTTATGATCGATCGATTCGTACGAACCTTGGCATATGCAGCCTACGACCTTATAAAAATGACTCACATTATTATCAATTTTTAATAGGTCCAAAATTAAGAGTGGGGCATCTCAGATTTGTGACAAAATGTATTAGGACAGCCCGAGGATCATAAAAATTGTGATGGAACAAAAGTCAAATTAAAAAATTATAATAATTACATAATAGTTTAAAAGTGATAGTGTGACGTCATAATACAGGGAGAGCTCACTGAAAATGTGACAGATTCATGGGGGTCTAAAAATCTTGAAATTCGTGTGACATAATTTATGGACGGCCCCTTAGTTATAATAATTTAAAAACTCCTAAATTACAATTTGATTTTTTTTTCTGCAATTTTCAATAAGAAGTTCTGAAATTAAAGAACCAAAATCTAATCAGTTCTTCGTTTGTTAATTACAAAAATTTTAGAAACACATCAAACGTTCTATCATTTTATGAGATATGACATATATCAGAGCCTAAACAGGCATGTATAGAAAAAATTCGCGTATGTGTCTAAGACCACACGACAGAAATGATAACTTAAAGGCATTTATAATTCTAATATTCTAAAATTTTAACAATTTTATTATTTTTTTGAAAAGGGATAATTAATACATTTTCCGACAATGATTGAACTGGCACTAGACCACAGCTCAACCGTGACCCGTGACGTGACGGCTCAATCCCTTTTACTGCCCAGGAAAATAAAATGTACATGAACGCCAAAATTCAAATATAAGATATTAATTTGAGCTTAGAGTTAATGCTACAGCGCCATCTGTGGCTTCAATTGGTACCACCATGACGCGTGATGCGTGACGCGTGATGGCTCAAGTAAAATAAAAAGTGTGCAAAAGAAGCTAACATTTCAAAAAGCATCTTTGTTAAATGATTTTTATTCTAAAAACTAATAAGCAAAAAAGTTTCGAGTTAATTAAACACCCGAGTTGCCCCTCAACCGACAGTTTAATTATAATTAATGAAAGAACAAATTTGTCTTATTTGCTTTTTTCTGAGCCGACAATTTTGTTTCATTTTCATTAAAATTTTAGATTATTTAGAAATATTTAATTTTAGTGAAAGGGAAAAATGCCTGATGGTTGGAAGGCGTTGGTTAGGTGGGGGTGGGGGGTGCAGGGGGTTTTGGACGTTAGATAAATGGTAGCAAACGGCTCGAGAGGGAAAAGCCAACCCCAAGAAAAAGGGTGAGAAATGGAAAAGCTCGCTCTCGACCGCTCGGGATTTGTACATGACAAAATATATAAGGTCCAGGGAATTTGTCACTTTCTAATTATTAATCAGGCTCACTTTAATAGAGAGATGACAAATGATGGAACTTCTAGAAGAAAACGGTAAGATCGGATTAAATGATATTTCGGTTTTGAGGAAAATTAATTACAATTATTTGTTAAGATACCATATTCCTTATTATTGAATGGATTTTGATGAGGATATTAAAGATTGTAGGTCCCAAAAAAATACAAACAGTAAATTTCTTACTAGAAAATTTTAATTTACTATTCTAATTTCGAAATGGGGTGTCTACTCCAAAAGATTTTCCTAGATCCGTGCTGTGCAACCCGCGGACCGCGGGCCGCATACGGCTCAGCACTACAATGAATGCTTCAATATATAAAAATTCTGCTACCCTCGGCACAAAAACCTTCAATTTAGAACTTTTTGTCTTAAAATCATGCACAGATTCAATATTGACATTCAATTATAAAACATCCTATATATTTTGAAAAAAACAATTATTTCCAGTAAAATTGCATATGACTATTCGATACATAATAAAAATAAAAGTGTATACATATACGAAAAATGAAGGGCATGTGTTTAACAAAGTCACGTGGTGTCTTTAATCAAGCCAGATTTTTTCAAATAAAATTTCATTAGGAAATGAAAATGCGTTTGCATTACTTTTCAAAAAGGGCCACTAAATGCAGAGTGTAAACGAGCCCTTAGGAGAGCCTCGGTTGCCCCTCGGGGCCATTCATTCTTAATTTACAGATTGAATCACGGCATTTAATATTCAAAAGAGGAGCTGAATGAATGGCGAGTTAGGGAGGCGGCTTTAAAATCAAATATTTTTTTTTCTTTTATATATATAAATGGTTATAATTTTTCAATTATTTTATAATCCCGAAAATAAAATGTTGATGATGCGAATGAATAATAATAATAAAAAAAAAGATTAAATAAAAAATAATTTAAACGAATTAATTTTAAAGGGGTGAATAATAAAACCAGTGAATAAAGAAAACTGAATGAAAAGATGAAATCCAATTTTTAATTAAAACCATGGGTTCATTTAATGAATATCAATTAAAAATGAGAAAATAAATTTTCTTTAGGTGTTCTTGGATCCAAATGAATTGAAAAAGTGCCGAAACACTTCATTAACAGTTGAGTGGATATTGATGAGACAGTCCAAAAAAAGAAGATAATTTATACTATCTTTTTATTCATAAACCGACGTTTCGGAAACTATTCCCTCCTTCTTCAGGGTTTTAAAAAGTCAGTGAAGGAAATCCAATGCGACATTCCCCCTGTCCCCTCTTTCAGTGGCAGTAACAATAATGCATTGGATTTCCTTCACTGACTTTTCAAAACCCTGAATAAGGAGGGAATAGCCTCTAAAAATTCGGCTTATGAATAAAAAGATAGTTTAAATTATCTTCTTCTTTTTTTGGACTACCTCAACTTCACTTATCAGGCCTTCTCCAAAAATTACTTCAATCTTACTTCATTTACCAATTTACGTTTACACTCATGACTTCAAGGAACTAGAACTTTTTCCGAAAACGTACTATGTTCAATTCTTTAAGGCTCAGGTGAACGAAGACATCAGGGGCGAGCGATCCATGGATGCTGTGGATGCGGTGCATCCTAAAATTTCAAACATTTAGAGTATTTTCATAAATATCGAATTCAAAATTTCAGGAGGATCTTTAAATTTTCAAATTATTATCTGTTAATTCAAATATTTATATAAAGACGATTGGCCTTAGCCGAATAAAAATTGTCCTCGCATGAAGAAAGTAATAATGAGAGATAAGAGGGGACCCTGTATGAGCGGTTCATAAAGTTAATTTTTAGGAAAGATATAAAAATAAATATTATATTCAAGCTCTGTATATAATATATACTATTAGAATAAATTAAAATTTCTTTAAAAGTAAAACTTTATTTTCTTAAAACAGTCCGAAAATGAGAGGTATCAGTTTACCATTTTCGGAATGGTTCATAAATTTAATTTTAAGAAAGATATAAAAATAAATATTATATTCGAGCTCTTTATATAATATAATATAATAAATTAAAAATTCTTTAAAAAGTAAAATTTTATTTTCTTAAAAAAATCCGAAAATTAGAGGTAAGGGGGACCCTTTGTATCAACTTACCATTTTTGGAAGGGTTCGTAAATTTAATTTTTAAGTGAGATATAAAAATAAATATTATATTCAAGCTCTTTATATAATATAATATAATAAATTAAAATTTATTTAAAAGTAAAACTTTATTTTCTTAAAAAAATCCGAAAATGAGAGCCAAGGGGGAACCCTGTCTATCACTTTATTATTTTTGGAGTGGTTCATAAATTTAATTTTTAGGAGAGATATAAAAATAAATTTTATATTCGAGCTCTCGATATAATATAATATAGTATTAAAATATCTTTAAAAGTAAAATTTTATTTTCTTAAGCAGGGGGTCTACCCAAAACAAAATTCGCCCACGGGTTGATTTTAATAAGCTGGGTCTTTTTGTACCAAGCTTTAGCTTCGAAAACTTTTTTTTTTAATTGAAATTGATGGTATAAAGTTTTGTAACATCTATAAATTAGAATTGATTTTTTGAAAAGAAGAAAGAGATTTCAATTGTTGGGCTGAAGTTACAGGTAGGTATTAAAAAGTTTTGACATTTTTCTCTTTATAGAAATTAAATATTTCTAAATAATTTGAAATTTTAATGAATATGAAACAAAAACAGTTTAAAAAAAAAACTAAATAAAACAAATATATTTATTCATTAATCATAATTAGAGTGCAAAGTAAAATCTACAATGAATCGCACTCGGCATATTTTTCATTTGTCAAATAACTCTTTACTATATTAATCAAATACTCGTTAGAATGAAATACTATTTATATTAATGAATCTTTTTTATCATCAAGCGAGAGAGACACAAATGAAATGATAAACTTCGGAATGAATACATTTTCCCGAGGCATGTCATGGTCCATATCATATTATATTATATTAGACTCTTTCATATCTATTCCCATCAAGGCAAGGTTATTTTAATAATACGTTGCCACTGAATGAAAATACTTCAACATATATTTATTTACAGTATTCATTTTCTCTTATCATCCTATCAGATATATAATCAAGGGATTGGTTCATGGAGCTACTTCTGTATTTATATGTACCTAGGGCAGAGGCGTAGCCACTGGGAGGGGGGGTCAGAACCCCTCCCACAAAGGATAGGGCTCATGGGATGAGTAACGGCAACGACAAACCGTTTCCTATGCCAAACTAACCGTAATTAAATATATTTTATATAGCCCAGTATATAGAGGATCCAAAAAGTTTGCTACAATTCAAATATAGTTTCATTTTAATTAGATATTGGTAACCTGTGTCGCAATGAGGTTGAAGTTTTGAAAAACTGCAATTTTTTGTAGGAAATCGTAGATTTTCCTTCATAAAATGAAAACCACTCATCCTAGAAACTTGATTTCTATCTCATTCTCTAGAAAATTTTGTTTACTTGAAGGTTTACTTGGACCACTTTTTTGTTAAAAGTCTTAGATTTATAGATATCTAGCATTTTCCATGACAGGAAATGATCCATTTTTTCAAAAAATCTCAGTTTTTTCCTTCATAAAATGAAAACCACTCATCCTAGAAACTTGATTTCTATTTCATTCTCTAGGAAATTTTATTGACTGTACGTGTACTTAAACCCATTAAAAATCGAACTACTTTTGCATTTTTTAATCGTCCAGAAATGTAGTCCTCTTCAATTTACTATGGCACGGTTATTTACAAAATATGGACCGTTTTCGAGTTATAAGTGAAAAACTGGAAAAAGTCCGAAAATTTCGAGGTTTTTCAGCCACCAAAAGTTGTCCCCGAGACTTTCGAGGTCGCAAACTTAGATATGGCATACCCACACCAAACCAAACGATCCTAGAAAATTGTTTTTCCCGAAATTAATGTATAAGGTGAAACCCCTCTATATACTGGGCTAATATGTTTAATCAACAATTATGTTCTATTTTTAATTTCTTGAAGTACCTATGTGTTTTAATAAAAAAAAATTCCCACTAAATATTTTGCTTTGAGGATTGAACCCCCCATGAAAATTTTCTGGCTTCGCCGCTGACCTAGACTGGTCCTTATTTTTACACTGAAATAGGCTCATATGGTTCAAATAAATAAAAAAATATCCCCCAAGTTTCTATCTCAATTTTAACCTATGCCTCACAGCAAGTTTCCCATCTAAATAACATGGGGTTTTTGGAATATTTTTTATTCCGGCAAATGTAATGGTTCAAAAAATTTGAAACTCGGTAGACTTTATTCTTATAATAGTAGATATCCCTCATAATTTTTATACATTTATAGATATAATAATTTTGGAGTATATAACTCAGTATTTTATCTAGCTGTAACTCTAAAATTATAATAGCTAAGAATCTGTGAAAATTCTGAGGACAGCTACTATTATAAGGGAAAAAGTCTACTGAGTTTCAAATTTCTTGAACCAGCCTTGGACGGAATAAAAAATTTATATTTCGTGCTAAAAACCCCATGTTATTTAGATGAAAACTCATCGATGAATTGCTTTTTTTCTATTCGAGGTGAAAAAATTTTATAATGTTTTTTTGGTATTGTCAAAGGAGACAGGGAGTAATTATGATTTGAACTACTTTCATTGACTTTTTTGTTACCCTGAAGAAGAGGAGAGAATAAATCTCCGAAACGTCGGTTTAACAAATAAATGTAAAATAATAAAACCATTATAGTCGTATTTTTTACAACCACCGTGGACTGCCTTCATCAACATCCAATTACATAATTTATAATCCTTCTTATAAATATAATGATGAAATATAGTGATTTTGAGTAAAAAACTTTTTTTGTTAATAAAGAAAAAAAAAGAAGTAAAAATAATGGATGTTGGACTTATCGGCAGTCACCAGATATTTTCCTCTGAGAGGATTTTTGACATTTGACTTGGACTAAGAAAATGAACTTCCACCACTCCGGAAAAGACATATCGAAAATGAAGGGTGTGTTTTATTTCCTCGCTCGGGTGACTCTTTTGTCGAACACCCCACTTAGATCCACAAACTGAAAACGCCCGAGTCGCGACGTTTCCAATCAAAAGTTTATATATAGATATTTATAAAGAGAGGAAGAGGGTTGGCCCTTACCCTACTCTACCCTACCTTGAAATTAGAAATCGCAGAAACACAGACGCCAATGTGTTTGTGTTTTCAAGTGGAACCAGAGTGATAGGGAAGAACCAAGCAAACTCTACAACTCAATTATCAGGGATATTAATTTGGGAATAATATCAAATGAGAATTGATGGTTCATCTTAAGGGGACTATGGGGACTTTTACCCTTTAAATTCTGATACTCAAAATAAATGAACATTAAATACTTTCACCCTCAGAAAATTCTATTTTAATAAAGTGTTATTGTTTTTTACTCTTATTTTAATAAAAATAATAGTAAAATAAAGAAAATTTAATTTTTTTTTTTAATTTAAGATTTTTTAAATTTTCTTTACTTTATTAAAATATTGAAAAGTTTTTGTTTTGCCGAGAGTAGCAGAGTTGCATCAAGCAGAGGACAACCTCTTTGTTTCTCTTTGTGTTATTAAAATATGTTTCACCAAGAACCTACGCCATTCTCATTAACAAATAAATTAAATAAGCTGACGTGTTCTGATATGGCCATCCACTTGACTTTACCATACAACCTGGGCTCTCATGTGTATTTAATATTTAATAAAATTATTTATAATCATGTAGGGGGGTTAGTTTTTGCATTTTTAGACTCATGGGGGCCCATTGATTATGTATACAAAATTTGGTTGAGTTTGGTAAATGGCCAAGATTTTCATTTTATGACCCCCCCCCCCCCCCCCTTTGGGCAGTAAGTTTTTGCATTTTTAGACTTCTGGGGTCCCACTGATTATGTAGCATATACAAAATTTGGTTGAGTTTACTCAAATAGCCTAGATATTTAAATTTTTAACCCCCTCCACTCCCTTAATATTGGGTCGATATGCACTAATATCTAATCAGCTCTTAATCTCAATGGACCAAAACTACGTGTGAAATTTGGTCCCGATATTCACACTAGTTTTTGAGATAGCTCGTCCACAAAAATTTGGTAACGCACAGACTAACGGACTACCAGACTAACCCACATTTTGACAAAACAATTATTATCTCGAAAAAAATATTTTTTTCGATGTTCACTTATTAGAGTTTTTTGTAGACCGAAATGCCATGGTTTTGCTAAATTTTTTTTAATTAAAATACTTCCTACCATTTTTGAGATATTTAAAAAAAAATAATGAAAAAAAAACACTTTTTTCATGCACGATTACAATACTTGACCATACCCTGTATGGTAAAGTAAAAATAATAGTGCATATGAACTATTTAGATACATTTACATTTTTAAATATTAATTTTAATTTGTCCTTAAAGTAATTGAACCGCGAAAATTAAATGGCAGATATATTAATAATTTCTGATGTTAATTCTACATATCTAGAAAATTATTTTATTATTTTTTGAAAATGAAAAATAAAATAGAACATCCGACAGGATGGAAAAAGTAATTCATTTTTCTATCTTAACAATAACTTGCGGCTTTTTGGACAATTTTTTATTAATGTTAAATATCAATTTTCATACGACGTTTCGTCCTTTTCAGGACTTTTTAACCGACTTCAAAAAAGGAGGAGGTTCTCTATTCGATTGAATTTTTTTTTTTTTTTTTTTTTTTTTTGTGCCTATGTTACCTCATATCTCCGCCAATTCTCAACCGATTTTGAAAAATTTTTTTGCATTGGGTCCAGTCTAGCTTCCGATTGGTCCCATTTTTTTTTCGTTTTTTTCATAGGTATTAGACCTTTTTTATTAGGTTTGTTTAGACCTAACCTCTTTGTTTATGAACCGATTTCGATGGTTCTTTTTTTATCCGATAGGGGGTGTCTTGGGGATGGTGCCATATTAATTTGATCAAGTTCTGATGATATGATCACTATTAATAACATCACTAAAAAGAGAAAAATAAAATAATTTTTAAGAAAAAAATAAAAACCGACTTCAAAAAATTAAATGCAACAAATAAAATACACTAAAAGGTATAAAATAATTATTATCTTATTTAGTTACAACTAAACGACGAAATATTAACATGAAATTACTTTTTGAAGTTGGTGCCAAACATATACCTTTTATGAATCGCACTCGACGGATCTTACTTAGTACGTTTGGAGGGTATGCTCGCTTATAGGTATAGTTTGTTTTGGCACCGACTTCAAAAAGTAATTTCATGTTAATATTTCGTCGTTTAGTTGTAACTAAATAAGATAATAATTATTTTATACCTTTTAGTGTATTTTATTTGTTGCATTTAATTTTTTGAAGTCGGTTTTTATTTTTTTCTTAAAAAATTTTTATTTTTCTCTTTTTAGTGATGTTATTAGTAGTGATTATATCATCGAGAACTTGACCTAAATTAATATGACACCATCCCTAAGACACCCGCTTTCGGATAAAAAAAGAACCATCGAAATCGGTTTCATAAACAAGAAGGTTAGGTCTCATAACAAACCTAATAAAAGGTCTGATACCTATGAAAAAAAATCGAAAAAAATGGGACTAATCGGAAGCTAGACTGGACAATGCAAAAAAAATTTTCAAAATCGGTTGACAATTGGCGGAGATATGAGGTAACATGGCGCAAACAAAAAAAAAAAAAAAAAAAAAAAAAAATTCAATCGAATAGAGAACCTCCTCCTTTTTTGAAGTCGGTTAAAAATAAAAACCGACTTCAAAAAATTAAATGCAACAAATAAAATACACTAAAAGGTATAAAATAATTATTATCTTATTTAGTTACAACTAAACGACGAAATATTAACATGAAATTACTTTTTGAAGTTGGTGCCAAACATATACCTTTTATGAATCGCACTCGACGGATCTTACTTAGTACGTTTGGAGGGTATGCTCGCTTATAGGTATAGTTTGTTTGGCACCGACTTCAAAAAGTAATTTCATGTTAATATTTCGTCGTTTAGTTGTAACTAAATAAGATAATAATTATTTTATACCTTTTAGTGTATTTTATTTGTTGCATTTAATTTTTTGAATTCGGTTTTATTTTTTCTTAAAAATTATTTTTCAAGTACTCTGTCCAAAAATCCTTGAATCTTTTATTTATTATTATAATAGAAAAGGCCCAATACCAATGAAATTTATACGGGACCAATCGGGAAAGATACTGAACCAAATGCAAAAAAATCATCTAAATCGGTCCACATGGTAAAGAGAAATCGATGCACAAACACAAAAAAAAGATATTGATCCTTTTTTCAAAGTCGGTTAAAAATGGACATAAACCAACTGAATTGTTCCAATTTTAATTTTTCTAATTTATATTCATAGTAAGACGTATATATTTGATGTCGATGAACTCTGATAAATAATCTATATAGTTCTCTAAAGCCATTTTTCCATTTTTTTATCCATTTGAATGTTCCTACATTTGAATAGGATTTCACTGTAAAGTTGTTTACGCGGGGTAAACTAAATGGAGTCCCAACTTGAGTTGCATGAAATTGGCATTTTTTCCTTTTATGCTAAAAAAAAGAAAAAAAAACTTTCTTCTAACTGAATATAAATGGTGGCATCATAGACGATATTTTCACCCGAGGCCTGCCTCAAAGGATTGCTTTTCCCAGACAAAAGCAGTCATTTTACATAAAGCCTGGAAATCCACTTAAGATGGTTTCACTCGCCGTTCTGTCCGGATTCTCTGATTTTCCGAAATTGTTTGACACTTAAGAGAGAGATCCCAATTTCTGCAGAGTAGCTGAAGCTTGTCAGCCTCTACCCACATTGGCGGATAATACCCAGCGATTAACGTTTAGTTAACCACGGAATGAATCAACACTGTTTGGATTACATCACTCCCCCACGACATTGCACTTTAGATAATTCGAAATGACCTTTTGGAAACTGGAATATTCCGCTTTGTCACTGAAACGATGGAAATTATCAATGAAAGTGAAAAAGAGGCGTTCGTTCCTGCTCCTCCTCAAGTTCATTAAGACTTTAATTGATTTCCCAAGTTAATTATGTCCGCATCTTTTGTATTTGGAATCCCAGAGACAGAGAAAGAGGCTTCGTACTCGCTCCTTAATGGAATTTTGTTATTACCAAATCACATTTATTATTCAAATCCAAAAATCATTTCAATTTCATTAACTTAAATAAAATATTTACACATGTGAAAGATTATTATTAGGCTAAAAACATAGTAGGTCAAAGAGAAAAGAAGTGAGAAAAAAGGGGAAAACAAACTTCCTTGAACTATAACTCGCACCGAGATTTAACGTACCATAAACCAAGTCTTCGTCTTAGAGTGTAAACCTGATAACTCACAATAAGGAAGAATGAAATTGGATCTTATAAAATCTACTGAAATTAAATTAGCCCTTTCAAAAAAAAAATTAAATATTTTAAATACCCAGTTAGAAGTGAATAAAAATACAATTATTGATTATATTTTATAATAAATAATTCAACATTCCTTCTATCGTTCGTACGTTTCGTATTAATATTAAAATAACAGCACTTTCCGAGTGAAAAATAAAGTTCTTAATTTGATTTGTTTCCCTTAAGTTACTATACTCTCAGTGAGGACCGAAACGTGAAACTCGAAACGTTCCAGGCAGACGTCCTTATTAATAAGATTCATCCATGAAGGCGACCCGCCCCTATGAGCCTTATCATCCACTATTAGCCATCTCTACAGGCCTTGAGCCATCGACTGCAGCTCGAGCGATTCAGGCGGAAAAAGGCAACCCGCCTTGACGCGTGCTCGCAGTCCAGAAGGCACCTCGTAACTTTCTGCTAAATCCATTAGGCAGTATATTAATTAAAATACCTAATTTTTTTATTTATTCCTCATGATCTTTGTCGAAACATTTAAAAATCATATTTATTTCCAATAAAAATACAATTCACTTTTTATTTAATTTGTTCTGAGATTAGTAATGTTGGCCGATTTTTAAATTCGTAATTTTTATAGAGTTCTTTTTAGTTTTTGTTCATTATTTTTAGCTGCTGAGAAAATTTTAATTAAAATAGTATTCTAAATACACCTCCAGGTCGATAATTTGCAATAATAGTCTACAAAAAATCCAATCTATGAATAAACTATAGAAAAATTATTTTTAAACGATATTAATTATTATTAAATGTACCTAAAAGTCAAGTTTATGAAAGCAAAAAATAATAACTCACTATATAAGTAGATATAAGATATAAAGTTTCATTTTGGAATTCAAATTGGTTTTTTAGGTATGCGCACACAAAATTTGACCACCTTTTTTTGAGACACACAGACATAAAAAAACTACACTTTTTTTGATACCAAAGACCGACATTTTTTTTCTTCCCAATTATAATACTGGCCAGCTTTGCATTTAGATTTTCCATTAAGCATAAAAATGTTGAAGCCTCAAAAAATAACAGAGAAAAATTTCGAAATTTTTAAGGATCGAGTAAACTCTAGATGAGAGTCTGCAATTCCAAAACATATAATAAATTACACTATTAAGGTCATATTTGTTCAGCTTCGGTCAACCTATCAGTTGAATTTTAGAAATATATGTGCAACCAATTAAAATGAGAGCCTAAAATGGTAGCAATATTGTAATTATTTTGAATCTAAGATCATGATGACCTCCAGCCAAGATTAATCACTGAAGGTCAAAACAGCCCTAAGTCGATTACGTGCTATAATAGGTTCATTTTCACTTTCATTTGAAATTTTCCATTTGGATCTTTATTTCAAAATAGTATAATAATATATTAGATATTTCCTTTCCGTTGGGTTCTTTTTTTCTGGATGTCAATTTGAATGAAAATCGAACTTTTAATTGAAATCGGCAGCCAATCCATAGATGGTAAATTGAGAAATTGGTTTTCTAGGCCTAATAGACTATCCAGTTAATTAAATTGAAAAGAAGTAAAAGGATTTTTAACTAGGTTATAGTAGCAATTTAATTTTCTCACAATGCTACGAGCGAAATACAGAATGAAGTAAAATGGGTTTTAATTTTCAAACAAAAACGAACCTGTCGATTCCTTGGGGAGAACCCTTTTCCTCTATCTATATACCTTTATATCTGCCTATTTTTTTATTTTCATAACACAATGAATTCATATATTAAGTTTTTGTGTAAAAGGTGAAATAAAGTATTTACTGAACTTTATGGATCTAAAGTCCCCTGAATCCAATTTTTTCAATATATTTGTGTATGTGTTGCTAATTTTCTGATTAGACCATTGAAACCGAGGGGTGATCCGCGATTGGAAGTTGGTGTACACCTCTTTGGAAGTATTTTGGAAGTACTTGGAAATATTTGGAAGTACTTGGGAATATTTGAAAGTCCAAAAAATGTTTTTTATAAAATGTATCTTTGAAATTTCCGTTGAATCGATATATTTGGAAATCTGAGAATGTGAAAGTCGTCTGGTGACCACGCCAGTTGATTTATGAAATTTCCCGACTTCCTACCAATAACTGCTAATTGTAAAAAAAGTATTGCACACTGAGACCCCTGTGGACTGGGGGTATAATAGGTCCATAGTATCCCTTGCTTGTCGTAAAAGGCGACTAAAAGGGGTTGGACGTGAGGCTAAAAAGCTCACTGCGTAAAAAAACCTCCCAATGATGGAAGCAAGCATTTGCTTCCATTCAACAGGGAGAAGAATAGTAAGACACCTAGATAAAACAAAAATAATAAATTAAGATTCTAAAGAAAAAAAAGAAGCACTATTCTTCTTTGAGAAGGTTCTCGTATAAGAAACTTGGATTATATGTTTACTTGGCTGCGAGTTGATTTTTAAAGTGGAACTTCTTTAAGGAGGTCCTTTCGATGCCAATGTTAAATAAAAAATATTAGATTATAACTATAACTTAATTTTTTATAATAGTTTAAGTCTCTATCTATGCTTTGGTGAAGTTTGAATTACACATTAGCGTGCAAATTTTTGAAAATAAAATTTGTTAAAATGTAAACTTTTTCTCAAAAACTTATGGAAAATTAAGATCTTGACACTTTCTCTTTAATTATACTACTATTGAATAGATAAAGTTAAAAAAAATTAAAAATTAGCAGGTTTCTTTTTTTGCAATAAAATATATCATTGACTGTCGAATTTACTGAAATATTTACTTTAAAAAAATCACATAAATGCTATGTTTAGATGTAAGCATAAACAGTATTAATACAACGCATTGCCAAATCATACAAGAGTTATTATTAACTGATTTGAATAAATCAAAGTAACTTTTGTATTTAATTATTTTCTTTATAATTGTTTTTATTTCAAACATTTACGGCTTTCATACTATTTATTTTTAAATTTTATTATTTTTCATTTGTATTTTAACTTATTTTATTAAATATTAGATACTACACTTCTTTTGACTCAACTGGAGTGAAAGGACCTCCTTAAGATTTATACTCTAAATGTTTGCTTATGGGTATTATAGCTTGTTTATTTCAGAGTTTTTACTCTAATATTTATAGAACTTTTTTGTTTTTTTTGAAATTTCTTAAAAACTTTTTTAACATTATTGATAAAAACACACGGCTTCAAGGTCGTAAGAAACTTTTTTTGCAGTCCTGTATTTTTATTTTTTTATCAAAAGTCGTAAAGAGCTGTTTTTGAGAAATTTTGATTAAACCTTAAAAAATACTGAAAGTTAGAGATTATAAAAGATTGTATATCTTCTGCTGGAAAAATAATTTTTTTAATTTATCAATTCCTGTGAATCAATTGTAATAGACTGATAAGAGGGCAAAGCCCTCGAAACTATAGTCTCGTTATAAATAAATCAAAAAACTTATTTTACCAGCAGAAAACACACTCTTTTATTGTATCCTTTAATTTATAAAAATTCTGCTACTCTCAGAAAAAAGAAATTTTGAATTTGGTATTGAAAGTATTATAAAATAGTGTGGTCTAATATCCCGTGAAATATTTTTACTTCGTTTATCAGATACAGTTTTTTAAGACTTTATAACCCTATGTTATGTATTTTTTCTATAAATTCATGATTTCCTAATATTGTTTCAATCGAGGGGTGAACCGCGACCTAATATGCTGTACACCTACTTCCACTTGTACTTCCAAATATTTCCAAGTAATTCCAAAATTTGAAAAATGGAAAAATAAAAAATGACGGATTTTTTTTCATGAAAACAAGATTTCTATTAAATTCTTATATAATAAACTGCAACGGATCGTTGCTAAACTTTATCCAATATTCTAGGGTAAAGTACTTTAAAATATAATTTTACAAAAAAACTTTATATGACATTTTTTGTGGTCCTCAAGTTAATTAATTACAATATTAAATTTCATCAAAATTGGATTAGTCATTTTCAAAATATTTAGAAAAAACTAAAAAAGCACTGAAATAAAGTACTAACGTTTGTGGGTCGATATGTACCAAAAACTAAGCAGCGCTTCATTTTGTTAAAGTAATAGTAGACTTTCAATTTCATTTCAATCGGTGCAACGGTGTGGAAAAAATCGTGGACGAAAAAACGATAACATCCATCCATCCGCACGCACTTCCTGAAAAAATCGCACTTTTTGCCCTCTGGACGAGATCCCATGTAATTTTTGGCAAAACCGTCATGTGCTAAAATTCAACCTAAATGAATACTACAATTTGTGACTTTAATTGAGACCATGGGTTCCGTAGTCTTTATCTGAGGACCCTTTGAAGTCGCGCTTGCCACGAGACCGATTACAATACTTTACCCGAGGGATGAACCGCGACTGCTGTACACCTACTTCCACATATTTCCAAGCCCTTTCAAATATTTCCAAGTACTTCCAGAATACTTCCAAAGAGGTGTGCACCTACTTCCAATCGCGGATCACCCCTAGACTTTGCCCATGCTTCGCATTGGATAAAGTAAAAGTATTTTATTTATTTGTTGTAGGGAATTGAAATAACAAAGGTGGTCCTCAACAAGATAGAGTTTCTTTATATATTTTGGATGATTAATTTTCTTATTTTTTTAATGAAATTTAATAGGTTATATAATTCAAATATGTAATGAAAATTTATCCGTTGTAGGATACGACCTTAAATAAATATGTAATTTTGTGAATAAAACAAATTCCCAGGAGGAGCAGGAAAGCGGTGGCCACAAGGGGGAAAAAATTAAACTGAAGAGCTTCTCTGTGGTGATAGTAACTGGAAGGGCGTTTGCATTTGAGGGAAAGCGCTTGAGGTGTGGCTGGATGGGTAACCATAGCAACCCCTGAGATCCACGTGGTCCATGGCGGCTCCTGTCTATGTTTATACTCCACTTGAGAGAAGCCAATGGAAAAGGGTGAGGTCGAGGAGCATTAGACGTCAACACATTAAATGGATGTTTATTGAGGATCGCCAGGTGAGATTTCGAGATCCAACCAATTCAAAGGCAACAACATATTATTTAGAAGGAAATTTAATTAAATAATTGCATTATTTTTACTTTCACATATATGGGGCATTCCACGCCAAATCGGAAGGTTTAAAAAATTTTAATTTCCTTCATTTTTTGAATTTTAATCTTGTTTTTGAAACTGTATGTACTCTTCGATTTTTTTTTTGATAATTTTTTATTTTAAACTTCTATTCATTCTACAAATTTTAAGACCGGGTTGATAGTGGGCCAATGATAATTACTATTTTTTTTTTTGATTTTCTTTAAAATCCTTAAACCTCTCTAACTTCTTAAATAATTGTCTGAGAGCCTTAAAACAATCGAATTTATAATATTTTTATAAAATTTCCGACCAAAAAAATTGTTTGTCTTTAAAACCTCTCTATCTCCTTAAATAATGGTCTGAGAGTCTTAAAACAATCGTCGAATTTATAATATTTTTATAAGATTTTCGACCAGAAATTTTTTTTGTCTTTAAAATCTTTAAACCTCTCTATCTCCTTAAATAATGGTCTGAGAGTCTTAAAACAATCGATCGTAGAATACCCCATATAGAATCAGTCTGATATATGTTTGCAGCCTTCTTAAGCCCGAAAAAATTTCACATATTAAGAGAAATAATTTAGCCTAGATTTAAAAATTGTTGGCAAGACTTCCTTATCAGAAAACGTCTATTTGTTTTAATATTGTTGAAATGATATTACCAATAGAGAAAATTTGAAAATAGATAGATAGCTCTACTATCTGAAGAAAATCTTCAAAGTCATACAAATTGACCATGAACAAATTATGAAAATTAAAAGTTTCAAAATATCAAGAAATGTCTATTTTTAACAGACTTCGAAAAAAGAAGGAGGTTACCAATTCAACGGAATGTCTGTTTTTTTTGTGTGTTTGAACATTTATTTCTCTTTACCATGTGGACCGATATCGAAGATTTTTTTTTCATTGGGTTCGGTATAGTCGCCGATTGGTCCCGTATAAATTTCAGTGGTATTGGACTTTTTTGTTATGTATGTTCACTCATAACATCTTTGTTTATGGTCCGATTTCAATGATTCTTTTTATTGGAAAGGGGATACCTTAGGGGTGGTCACATATTAAGTTCTGATGATATGATCAATGACAAAATAACGGAAATCTCCAAGTCTTATGTGCAAATAATCGTAATTATAATAAATAAAATCTTTTAGAAAAAAAAACAATCTTAAAACGTTCATTTAAAACCCTCTAACGTTTCGAGATAATTTCTCTATTTATGAATTGAATTTTACTATCAATTTCTGATTCCCTCGCCCGAATCTTTCTCTTACGAGATGCATACAAGGTAAAAAAAAACTATAAAATAAAAATAATTTTTAGAAAAAAACTACTTCAAAAAAATTCAATGCAACAAATAAAATAATATGAACTCAAAAATAAAATAAAATTCACTAAAAGGTATAAAATAATTATAGTTACAACTAAACGATGAAATCACTTTTTGAAGTCGGTGCCAAACAAACTATATAAGCGAACTTACGCGATGTTGTCTTGATTACCTGCCAAACGTACTAAGTAAGATCCGTCGAGTGCGATTCATAAAATATATATTTTCGGCACCGACTTAAAAAATTATTTCATGTAACAATTTCATCGTTTAGTTGTAACTAAATAAGATAAATATTTTATACCTTTTAGTGAATTTTATTTTATTTTTGAGTTTTTATTATTTTATTTGTTGCATTAAATTTTTTGAAGTAGGTTTTTTTTTCTAAAAATTATTTTTCATTAATATTTCTAAATTCTAAGAATAGGAAGGGATCATCATTGTTCGATTCTTATTCTTTAAATATAAAATCATTCCAACTCCACTAATTGCTCGTTAGTATTTCCCAAATCCTCTTGCTCATTATCTTTTTCAAATTGGATTTCATATGCTATTTTTCTCATCATTAACAAAAAATGTATTAATTGAATTATTATCCTTGTTATTTCTAAATTACACCAAATATAGATTTTCGAGATTTTTTTTTATTTTGTCAATTATTTTCATACTCGCAAGATTGTTATAAATGTGGAAACGATCAATTTATTATATTTAATTAATATAAAAATTGTGTAGCTCACATCACAGTAAACTAAACTATCATAAATTGAAAGTTTCTTTTTTGCAGAGAATAGCAAAATTTTTATAATTTAAAAAAGACAAAAAGTTATGTCTTTTGCTGGAAAAATATTATAAGTCTTCTTATAAATAAATTTGAAAAATTAATTTTTCCAGCAGAAGTCACAATCTTTTATTGTCTCCTTTAAACTACCATAAATAAACCGATGTGGCCATCCACATAACTTTACCTTATCTATATATATAAGAGCAGTACCTGGCGTGCCTGGAGCAGCTAGTATTTTATATCTAACAAAATAATTTAATTTTAGGTTCATCCAAAATCTAAACACCTTTTAATTTCAATACTAGAAAAACTACATATGAAATTTCGAAACATATTAACAGACAATTTGACAAATTAATTAATATCTCATAAAAATGATTTTTCGAGTTCTTTCTATAAGGCTTTCTTGTAGACCAAAACGCCTTGGTTTCGCGTAATTTTTTTTTATCAAAATGGTTTCAGCCGTTTTTGAGATTTTCCGAAAAAATCAAGCAAAAAACCACTTCCCGGTATTTATTCATTTCGTGAAATTGGTTTGATTCAGAAAATAAGCATTGTTTCCGTAGCGAAGTTTTTTACGGAGTGAGCCTGTTACCTTCACGTCCAACCCATTTTAATCGCCTTTTACGACAAGCAGGGGATACTGTGGACCAATTCTACCCCTGGGGGGGGGGGATCTTAGTTTTAAAAATGCAAATATTTTGGCAACAGAATGTAGGTACTTTTTATTTATCTTTCATTTTTGGGTTATCGAAACCCAAACAGATGTCATAAAGGAAAAGGAAAAATATGTTTAGTTATTCACTAGGTCACTTGTTTCACGTGTAATATGATTAACCTCGCACCAACACCAGTCTCTAAAAATTATAAAAATCATGATTGAAAATGATTTTGGACATTTATGTATTTAAATTAAATACAACATAACTATTTCCAACACATTAATAAATATAAATATGTAGCAATTGGCGAAAATCAGCAATTTTCAGAGACGCTACTTAACGATTAAATAAAACCGGAGGGTGATCCGCGATTGGAAGTAGGTGTACACCTCTTTGGAAGTAGGTGTACACCTCTTTGGAAGTATTTTGGAAGTACTTGGAAATATTTGGATGTACTTGAAAATATTTGGAAGTGCTTGGAAATATTTGGAAGTACTTGGAAATATTTGAAGGTGTTTGGGAATATTTGAAAGTACTTGGAAATATTTGGAAGTACTTGGAAATATTTTGGAGTTTGGAAATATTTTGGAGTACTTGGAAATATTTTGGAGTACTTGGAAATATTTGGAATTACTTGGAAATATTTGGAATTACTTGGAAATATTCACCCATCGAATAAAACTAATACTATATATTCTTATGAGAGAAAATATTTTGTTTTTTCGATAGCTTTCGGTCTCTAACAAAAGAGGTAAATTTTCGTGATTTTACATGGAATTATTAATTATTAATTTTATATATACCTCGGAGAGGTATCATGCTTATCGGGATTTTCGCCAATTGACTACTGGAGTGTGTAGATGCAAGCAATGAAGAGTGAAGATTTATTAATTTAAAAATAAGGATTGGATATAGGTATTATAAATTCGATATGTGTAATAGTAACCAGATCGTTTGTGTGTGATCTGCTTACTATTATATAACAAAGCGTATTTACCTACATCCTATTGGATATTTGAACCCATGAGAAATAAAAGATAAACAGTTCTAATCGAGGGGTGAACCTCGACCTCATATCGTATACACCTACTTCCACTTCCACTTTCATTTCCAAGTAGAAGACAATAGATGAAGAGGCATTATCTAATGAATTCGAAAATAATTCCAAAGACGTGTACACCTAATTCCAATTGCGGTTCACCCCTCGGCTCCAATTAAAAAGATGGTGATGAAGTTTAAACCTTCGAAACTAGTATCTAACAAATAAATTATATTTTATAAAACAAATATATACTTAACTGAATGGATATTGATGAGGCAGTCCAAAAAAGAAGATAATTTATTTATACTATATTTTTATTCATAAACCGACGTTTCGGTTCCCTCTTTGTATTTATAAAAAAAAATTGTGATGATCTTGTTTATAACGATGGCTAAATCCCATTTTAATTGATTACAGACCCTGAAGAAGGAGGGAATAGCCTCCGAAACGTCGGTTTATGAATAAAAAGATAGTAGAAATTATCCTCTTTTTTTGGACTGCCTCATCAATATCCACTCAATTTCACTTATCAGTCCGTCTACAAAAATTACTCCAATCTTATACAAATATATAACAAATACATTATATATTACAGTGAAACCCCTCAAATCCGAACCACGGAAATCTGAAATCCCGGGAAATCCGAACGCAAAAAAGAAAAAATTATTTATTTAGTCATAAAACAATTATTGGTATATATTCTACATTATATTACATAATTAGTTGAAAAATTAACAAAGAAGTACAGTTAGCATACCTAATAAACTGTAAATGTGTCTATATACTTATGTCATCCAGGATTGAAAAACGGTAAAAGTTGATTATTTAAATTCTTTAGGTTAATCCCTTTGCAAAAACAATGAAATAATAATAGAAACACACAAAATATCACTTAACCTTTCACTTGATATCAGTTATCTTCAATTGTCGAAGCTGAACAAATTGAATTCCGAACAGGCTACAGCCCCAATTAGTTCGGATTTGAGGGATTTCACTGTATATATACCTACTTATTTATTTTCTTTATAGCTATATGTTTATTTAGTTCAAGCAGAGGACATCCTCATTGATTTCTCTTTATGAAGCTACACATCTAATAGAAAATATGTTTTTTCGTGTAATGATAAATTCCTATACATCCGTTACATAATCTAATTAATAAAGAATCCAATCACTGAAGTATAAAATCTAAAAATTTTCAATCAATTATCTATAGGCAAAGAAATCCCTGAAAGTGAAACCAACATTTGAATTAGTAATTATTTCGGCTTCAGAGAATCTTAGGAAAATCCTAAACAAGCTCGTGATTTCAATGCGCCCAAATGATTATATTAAATCAGTAAATAGCTGGCTAGATCCCACTTCATCCATCACAGCTGGAAAAACACTCAGGCTAATTGACCACAAGTTGGATAAACTTCACACTCATTTTTCTTTTGGGTTTCTCAATCTTCCATCCTCCCTCTGGCCATTCGCCATCTGAACAAGAATACAAAATAGAACAATCCGTTTTTAGGCCAGGAATAAATCATAGACATTTTAATTTTTCTTTTTTAAATTTGTTCTAAAACGAGTTCGTTTCGGTCTTTTAAGTCATAACTCAGGATTAGTAATTAGTCATTGTAGATGTATGGATCAACTTACAGAATGATTGATTTCTTCCTTCCTTTAATCTATTAGCGGGATGGAGGGATCTTAACGAGGTTCCAAATCATGTCTTGGGCTTTTACTAAATAAAATATGTACCTACAATGGGATTTTGTATCCAAGTAGAAGTTTATCAATTTTCATTACCGAAAAGTACTAATCAATAGAATCATTTTTGATTCACTTTCAAGAAAATATCATACTAAAGACATTTTTGAAATCAATTTAACAATTTGAGAGACTTACCATAAGTAGTACGCTGTTCGTCGAAATCATATGTTAAGACCAGAAAAATTGGAGCTAAAACTTCACAACTTCAAATTGAAATACTAAATGGATGTTATGTTTTAAATAAGCCAGACAAATGCGACCTGCATACTAAGGGCTATTTTTAGTAAGAACGGGTTCTTACTAGTTAAAACGCGTTATCCTGAACACCTTTGTGGCAACTAGAATTTACTGATGTTGGTTGAGTTTGGTTCAAAGGTCTAGAATCTTCATTTTTGACCTCCCGCCTAATTTTGGATATTTATTTTCAAAAATTTTTAAACGAAAATGTCAAAAATTACATCCTCTACAAATTTGCTTCTAATTTTTGACATTTTGGTTTAAAAATTTTTGAAAATAAACACCCAAAAATGAAGATTCTAGACCTTTAAACCAAACTCAACCAACATCAGTAAATTCTAGCTGCTACAAGGTATTCAGTGAAACACGTTTTAACTAGTGAGAACCCGTTCTTACTAAAAACGGAGTTCTTACTGCAACATATACCTATATTACAAATAATATTAGCTGAATGGCCCGTCACTCCGAGAGTCCAATACTTTGGCCTAACCTGACAGCAAAAAAATTATATCTTCCAAAATACTTAAGAAATTAAATTCGTTTTTATGTTTTGTTTTTGAGATGAGAATGAACTAATTTTAAAATTTTTAGTAAAAGCACTTGATTGAAATTGAGCTGGTATAAAATTTACTTAAAATTGGACAATTTGGGGCTTTCACATCTACATTTTAAAACAAAACGAAAAATATTATTAAATCCAATTCTACTTGAAAAGAACTTTACAAGGAAATTGCCTACGTCATATTTAAAAAAAAGTTATTTTGGGCAAAAAAAGGATTAGAAGATGTTTTGAGAAATGAAGATGTTATGTACCTGGTAATAAACAAATATAATTAAAAATAATTTTCTCCAATTTTCAGACATTTCTACATATCAAATAAATTTTTCAAATTTTATAAAATATAAGCATGTATATATAAATCATTATATAGTGAGTTAGATGAATACCTTAACACCTCGTTAATAAAGCACTAACCACTAATGACCAAAAGGGAAATATGAAACAGATTTGGAATAAATTTATTATAGTTCTAGGTAAACCGAATTTGTCCAAAATTCGTATATGAGAGATAGAGTTGGAAGAGGACGTACTTTGAATATTTAACATACTGAATGTCAATTTTGTTAAGGGAGAATGGAGTAGGTTGTTGGTGAAACATATTTAAATAAAGTAAAGAAAATTTTAAAATTTTAAAAATTTTAAATTCTAGATAGGTTTCTCAAAAACAAAAGACAAAAGTCGCTTGTTAGTAATGAAGCTATTGGAGCTTCTATTTTTGTGATTAATTTGATTAAATTTGAATTTTTAGTGAAATCACAGATAATATAATTAATTATAAGTAATTATTTATTGAACAGGAACAAATAATACAATACAACTACGACTCGACTTATTCTACGATCGTTCTCAAGTATGAGCACCCACTCCGATTTTTTAAGTTAACCTAAAATCGGAGTGGGTGCTCAATGCTCATACTTGAGAACGATCGCAGAATAAGTCGATCGAAACGTCGTAGTTGTATTGTATTATTTGGTCGTGCTCAATAAATAATTACTTATAATTAATTATCTGTGATTTCACTAAAAATTCAAATTTTAAGATGCTTGTTTTCTTTTAATTTTTGTAAAACCTACCTAGAATTTTATATATTTAAAAATTTTTTAAATTTTCTTTACTTAGTATAAGCTGAATGTCTTCACAGTTGGGAGAGGCCTATGCCCTAAGGAGGCCTAATTTCAACGAATACCATAATATGTAAAAAAAATTCGGGTGTGTGTTTAAGACCACACGACAGAAGGGATAACTTTATAATTTCATTATTTTTTGAAAAGAAATAATTAATATATTTTCCGATAATGATTGAACTGGTTCTAGACCACAGTTCAAACATGACGCGTGACGGCTGAATCTCATTTACTGCCCAGGAAAATGAAAATGTACACGAGCGCCAAAATTCAAATATAAGATATTAATTTGAGCTTAGAGTTAATGCTGCAGCGCCATCTGTGGCTAGACACAAACCCCAACCGTTACGCGTGATGCGTGACGGCCCTATCCCATTTACTGCCAAGTAAAAAAAGTGTGCAAGGCTCGCCAAAAGAAGTTATCACTTCAAAAAAAATTAAATGTTATACTTAAATAATTGTAATCAAAAAGGCTGTAAATAAATAAATAAATAACATGTTTTAACTGAGCGACCTCTTAACTAGCAGAATATAAAACCCCATTACAGTTTCATAAACCTCGTTTTTTGACAAAAACAAAGCAAATAAAAAGACCTTTGATATTTTTTCGAATTTTTATCTTTCCCGATGGTCATATTCCACATCTTTATTTTCTTTTTCGATTGCATTTTTATTGTTTTTCCGTTCTCCATATTGTCCAGCTTCATTTCATAGACTCTTATTTCGTTTTATTAAATTGACTTGCGAATTCAATTCGTTTTATTTCACAATAAATAAATAAGCTTTTTTTATATTATAATTGACTCTTATAATCAGTGAATTTATTAAGGAAACCGGTCAAGTTGACGTGGTGGCCTTTTATATCGAGAATTTCAACTCTCAGGTCAAAATTGACGATAAGTTGGAATTGAAAAAAAAATCGCTGGGTTTAAGTGATTTAAATTAGAAATGGCATGTCAGACATCATAAATTAAAGTTCAATTAGTGTCTGCGAAAGGTGAAGACAGTCAAACTCAAAACGATTACAAAAAAATCAACTGAAATAAATCAGCTCGATTTGCAACAGGCCAACTTCAGTCCGGTTATTCGATTTACTAGCCAGAATTAAATTAGTTGGAAAATTTTAAGTAAAAATAAATCCCACCCATAATTTACTTTGAAAAATAATATTAAGCTTGAGAGATATAATTTTCTAATATTGGAAATTGTTTAATTATTTTCCAATGTTGAATTAACTCATCATCATTGAGTATACAGTCCTAAGACTGGTTTGATGCAACAATCCGTCTCCACTCGACTCTGTCCCCCGCCAGCTGTTTAACCTCTCTAAATGTCTGGCATCCCATATCCCCCAATTATTTGGTTGAAATATTCTAATCTGGTTCTTCCCCTTCCCCTTTTCTTTCCCACCTCCCCCTCCAAGATATCCCTAAGCAGTCCCCCATGTCTCAGTGTGTGCCCCATCATCTGACCTCTTCTCTTCTTCAGACTCTTCCACAAGGTTCTTCTTTCTCCGATTCTTCCAAGAACTTCTTCATTTGTAATTTTATCCATCCATTTGATATTCATCATTCTTCTGTAGCACCACATTTCGAAAGCCTCTAATCTCTTTCTCTCCTCTTCTCTAATTGTCCAGGTTTCACACCCGTACATGGCTATGCTCCATACATATGTCTTCAATAGCAACTTCCTGTTTGCTAAGCTGATTGAGGAGGAGCATAGTAGTTTTTGTTTTGAATTAAACCCCATTTTTGCTTGGGCAATTCTTGATTTAATTTCGTTTTGCTCCTCCCATCCCATGTTATTTTACTTCCTAGGTAGCGGAATTCCTTAACTCCTTCTAGGTTTTTCTTGGTTAATTTTGATGCATTCCTGTCTCGTTTGTTCTTTTTTTGTACATACTAGGACCTTGGTTTTATTCTTGTTTATTTTCATTTTGATTTCTTCTATTAGGATTTGGTTAACTGGTTAACTTTGAATTAACTGGGAGGGAGAATAGATGATCCAATCGACTTGATTGGGGAATAATGGAATTGAAATAATTATCGGAAAAGAGGTTTTTATCTAATTAGATTTTTCCTCTTACTAAAAACAAGGACTAAAGATGATCAAGGACACTCGATGGTGGAGAAGTTATCTCCGGAATCGAAGCAAAAGATACAATGTATACATTAATTAATGTAAAATAATTGGTTTAATAAAATTTTCTAATATTGGAAATTGTTAAATAATTAAATTCCAATGGTGAATTAACTGGGAGGGAGAATGAATGATCCAATCGACTTGATTGGGGAATAATGGAATTGAAATAATTATCGGAAAAGAGGTTTTTTTATCTAATTAGATTTTTCCTCTTATTAAAAACACGGACTAAATATGAATAAGGACACTCGATGGTGGAGAAGCTATCTCCGAAATCGAAGCTAAAATACAAGGTATACATTCATTAATGTAAAATAATTGGTTTAATAAAATTTATAAAAAAAAAAAAAAAAAATTTCTAATATTGGGACAAATGAAGGTGGAGATTAAGGACCAATCGACTTGATTGGGAAATAATGGAATTGAAATAATTATCGGAAAAGAGGTTTTTTTTATCTAATTAGATTTTTCCTCTTATTAAAAACAAGGACTAAAGATGAATAAGGACACTCGATGGTGGAGAAGTAATCTCCGGAATCGAAGCAAAAAATACAATGTATACATTAATTAATGTAAAATAATTGGTTTAATAAAATTTATAAAAAAAAAAATTTCTAATATTATTTTTTTCAAATAATCAATAAGTCCTAATGAAAATGTTTTTTAATTTATACTTAATATGTATACACATTAATAAGTTAAATGAAAGTATACAAAAATAATAATAATCAATTAATAATAAATAAAACTAATTCTCATATTATTAAATGAGCAATTCTTGTATATATATTCTCGAAAACAGCTCTAACGATTTCGCTAAAAATTATTATCAAGTTTCATGAGTTATTATTAGTCGTGTATAAATTTTAATCCGATTGAAATAGAGGAAGGGGTAAATTAGTCATGTCGCAAAATAAATATTTTAATCGTTCCTATCTCGTCTTCGGAAAGTCGCAGAGCCTTGAAATTTGAAACTTAAGCTATCTAGAGGCCCCAAGAAGTACCACAAGATTTTGGCTAAAATAGAATTACCGGAATTCGCATCCATAATAAATTTGTAACAGGAATAGCAGGGAATTGGAAAAAATTCAAAAAATATAAGAGACTATTAAATGGGCCAGATGTTTCGTCAATTTATTTCGACTTCCTCGGTGACTAGAATGATAAATCAGAAAACTTATAAATACGTTGATTACAAATAAATTTAAATTAGATAAGGTTATTAAGCCCCATTTTATCACTCTTATAACCATATCTAATTTAAATTTATTTGTAAACAATATATAAGTTTTTCTTATTTTCCTGATTTATCATTCTAGCCACTGAGGAAGTCGAAATAAATTGACGAAGCGTCTGGCCCATTATAAAAACTCTATGTTTTTATTTTTTGTTCAATTCCCTGCTATTTCTGTTACATATGGTATAATTTTTTATTTATTTATATTAATTAAATTTTTATTTTTTAAAATCTATTAATTAACTTGACAGTTTTGGTCCCCCATTGGCTGTTCAATGTCTATCTTCCACCCGTTAAATAAATAAATAAATAAATCTTCATATCAATTTAGCTTATGTTAGTACCAATAAAATAAACTTAAAATTAATTCAATGGTTTTTCGAGTACGTTAGATTAAGTCTTTAAATTCTTAAGATTTTAATTATTTGGTACGCTGGGTAGGTAACCCAAGAACGGGTGAACGTAGAAAGTTATTCTAGTGTCAAATTGATTGTATTTATAACATGAAGAATTGAGTTTTAATGCTAATAAAATGTTTTTCGTTTGTTTCAGGTATTTCTTTTTTCTTTTTTGACACAACCCAAGAGATTCTCAAGCTACACTCTACTCCAGTTATGTATATAAATAATTTTCCGTCTGAATTTACTATTATAGTATAAAAAAAATTCTTATTGATTAGGAAAATAGATTACACGTTGCAATGTTTGTTTCACACAATAAAACAAATTAGTGAACATGGTTAAAAGTTATTAATTACCCGGTTTGCTCTTTGCAAATTTCAATGATGGGGGCTGTTAAGGTCGTTCCCTAATCCCCTAGCTCAGATTCAGTTCGCTCTTTCCCCTACTTTTACATGTGCAGAAAGGGAAAAATATTTTCACTCCGTCGTTTCTTGGATCTGGCAACATTGCATTCTTACCGAGGCTAAAAGACAAAGAATAAAAAAAAAACACTTCATGAAACAGCTCAATGAAAAATTCCAGATAAGAACAGTATAGTTAGGTTGAGAGAATTAGCTAAAAATCTCAAATGCATCAGATATAGAAGTTTTTTAGATATGGAAAAATTGAGTGAATATAGTGCGACGTTGCCAAGTCGCCATCTCTCACTTGCTATGCCATGAGAGAAAAAATGAAAACCGTCAAAAGTACCTAACTTTTAACATTTTGATACAAAACGAATACCGCTTGATACAATTATTTTAACAGGAAAATATTTGTTATATCTTCAGTTAATTATTCTCAGTTTTTCAAAATGATATAAAAAAATTACGATTTTTATTTAATGAAACAGTCGCTTTAACATCAATTGGGATATATCGAATTTCGGTTTTTCGCTCATAAC